>JBBPLT010000284.1:0-34810 GCA_038089955.1 Strobilomyces dryophilus | reverse complement strand
TTTAGTCATTCCACCACTTACATCGGCTTCTGCTGGAACCTGCGCGAGCGATCAGTCTCTCTCAGTCCCAAGAAAACAACCAAATACGTTATGGCTATTCAAGAATGGAAAGCGAGACACGCGCACCACCTTGAGGATGTCCAGAAGCTGTATGGCAAGCTTCTTCACACTGCCTCGCTCATTCCTGAGGGCAGGGCATACCTAATGGGCTTAGAGCGCATGCTCGCAGTGTGCGAAAAGAAGCCCTTCATGCCACACCGCCCAGAAAAGACCATCACACAAGATCTCGACTGGTGGCTCCACGCCATTTCCTCAGGTAGAGTCTCACGTCCCATCACCCCTCCTCCCGCATACACAGACATTGCAGCTTTTTCGGATGCTAGCTCTCATGTCAGAATTGGCATCACCATCGGCGACCACTGGCGCACATGGCGCCTCATCCCAGAATGGACCTCCAATGGAGGCCAGCGCAACATCGCTTGGGCTGAAGCCATCGGATTCGAATTCCTCATCCAGTCTGCAGGTAGTCTTGCCAGCTGCCCGACCCACCTCATTGTCTATGGAGACAACACCAGCATCATTGACAGCTGGAGAGTCGGTCGTCACCACAACAAGGAAATCAACGATGTATTCAAATGCATCCACCGCATCCTTGGGGACAACACATTTTCCATCTACAGTGTTGCTTGCCACTATGTTGCCAGCAGTGACAACCCTGCAGACCATCCCTCACGAGGCATCTATGGTGACCCTTCCCGCCTCCTCCCTCCTATTCCCATCCCTGAGTATCTTAGCCACCTTTTTGTCGACTTCTCCACCCCCACCCATCCCTGAGAACTCTGTGCCCAAGGCTCCAGTGCCCTCTCCATTCCAACTAGCAAATGCAACAACCACACTCAGCATGTCCATGAAGCAGTCCACACGGCAAGGAGACAGCAGCGAGAGGACAACGAAATCATCCGTTTCGCCCTCCATGCCTAGTAACTCAACCTCATGCTTTGCTGACTCATTTCACATCTGTCGTGATACCCCACCATCCTCCAAACCTTGACCCTACAAGCCAGACCTCACCCCTCTGCCCTCCCCACTGCGTCCCCATTGCCTGGCTCGTCAACGCCTTCTCCTCTGGCTCCCCTCGACTTCCTCCCCTTGTGCCAACCCTCACTCCCAGAATGGCAAACCTCTCATGGATGATGACATTAATCGCGTACTAACCGTCATCAGCGCCTCGTGGGCTGATTCTACCAAAGAAGTCTACAGCACTGGCTTGCTAATTTACCACATATTTTGCGACGTACACAGCATCCCCGACAACCAACGAGCCCCAATATCTCCAAACCTCCTGGCTGCCTTCATCACTGGCTGTGCGGGTGGCCACTCTGGGTCGGCCGTTTCCAACTACGTCGCAGCACTGCGCGCGTGGCACATTCTGCACGGCCTGGAGTGGAGCATAAACGAGCTGGAATACAAAGCCCTTCTGGAAGGTGCGACCCGGTTAGCCCCCGCATCCTCCAAACATCCCAAGCGAGCTCCCTTCACCATAGATATGCTGGACAAATTCCGTGAATCCATGGACCTCACCGATCCCCATGATGCTGCCATCTTCGCATGCCTGACCTGTGCCTTCTTCTCCCTCGCCAGACTCGGCGAGCTCACCGTCCAGGCCATCAAAAGATTTGATCCAACCATCCACATCTCATGTGAGAATATCTCTTTCATTTCCAACCACGAGGGCCTCCCCGTTATCAAACTCCACCTACCGTGGACCAAAATTGCTAAATCAGAAGGGGAAGATGTACACTGTGCACCCCTTACCGGAGCCTTATCAGACCCGAAGGCGGCTCTCGACAACCATCTTCGAATCAACCCAGCTGACAATACAAGTCATCTGTTCGCATGGCGACACCCAACCGCCGGTATGCGCCTGCTGTCGAGGAAGGAAGTCACCGATCATATCAAATCCATCAAAGCGCTACACCCCAAAATGCCTGACCTCAAAGGCCACAGCCTTCGAATTGGAGGTACCCTTTACCACCTATTAAAAGGTATCCCTTTTGACGTCGTCAAGACCATCGGCCGCTGGGAAAGCAAAGCTTTCACCCTCTACCTACGAAACCACACTCTCGTCCTTGCCCCCTTTCTCCAACATGATCCAGCGCTCTTCGCAAACCTGCGTCACTACATACTTCCTCCTGTCCGATAATCTGTAAGTCTAGCTCCTAGCACCTGGGCCTCCCTCGCGTGATGCGTCGCTAACCCTCCTACCTTTCTGGGTCCACAGCTCGCTCTCTGCCAGGTGCAGCTTCGGGCTGGAAAGCCCTTGGCTTTCGCCCACCCATCTCCCGTCGTAGTCACTTCACATTCTATGTAATACATGTGTCACCTTCCCGTCCGATCAGCGCTCATCAGTGCTTCCCGCACTTCGTCTCGTCTGATCACACAGAGCGAACAACGCATAGAAAAGTGATTCACGTCAGCTCGATATTGCATCGGGTCCAAGGTTACCGTAATTGATGTGGCCATGTCTTCAACGAGCCTGAAGACGACCTCTTGAATGGTCGTCTCATTTAGCAGAATGGCTGCCGCCTTTGCTTTGTTGCACTCTCGAGTACCCTTCTCGCTCCGTTTGATAAGTAAACAAGGTCCCTGCCGGCGTCTCGCGCGGCGCTAACCAAGTTGTAATGACGTGTGGCGAAAATCTCAAATTTCACTACAAAACCTGCTTTTCTTTGCGCTGTAAACACTGGGAAATTTAGTAACCCCGACCTAGGCCCCACGTCGTCTCCCTGCTACTCCGTACCCGTCCGCGCAGACGTAGTCCTAGTTTCGCTCGTTTTCACCCACCCGGCGCCGCACCCTCTCACAGGCTGCGGCCAACTCCGATTGCATCTTGTCCGACGCTGTCTCACTTGCTCTCGCCGTTCGAACGTTGCTGTTCCGCTCTTGGCCAGGTGCAGCTTCGGGCCGGAAAGCTCTTGGCTTTCGTCCACCCATCTCCTGTCGTAGTCATCTCTGTGCAATACACATTTCACTCTCCCGTACGATCAGTGCTCATCAGTGCTTCCCGCGCTCTATCTCGTCCGGCCACACAGAACGAACAACGCATAGTGCCAAGGCTCCCTTATGATATCGTCAGACGCCGTATTAGACTGGTCGGCGCCAACCTACCCAGGCCGTTAGCACCAGCGTTGGACTCATGTTGTTCAATGTCCGAGGTCAGACGGGAGACCCATTCGTCAAACACCTCCGGACGATCGAATTGTTGCACAAGATGAATGTCGTCCGCGGCTTCGAGACTAGGACGATCGCGTTCTCAAGTTTCTGCGGTCCCGGCGGAACTATTAGTCAAGAACCCCAGGGCAATGGGCATGACGAGTCCACGAGGCTGCCGTGCGTCATTGTCAGTCGAGTCCGTTTTCCTCTTGACCACCGACCACCACCATCCCTAATGACCACCGTGACTACCTCGAGGCGAGGCTACTTTGGGAGCGGCTCCGTCGTCGTCAAGTCGGATGGTGAAGGCGCCGTCCACAGGCTCGCCATTACTGCGGACAAGCTGGTGGAGCGGCCTTTTGAGGGTATCAATGTGATCCCCGACGTTCTCGCTCGCGCCGCACGGGAATACGGCAACCGCGACGCCATGGGCTGGCGCAACGTCGTCAACATCCACGAAGAGGAGAAAGAGGTCAAGAAGACGGTCGGCGGCAAAGAGGTCGTCGAGACCAAGAAGTGGAAGTACTTCCAGCTGAGCGACTTCAAGTACATCTCGTACCTCGAGGTGCGGGAGCGGGTGCTCGAGCTCTCGAGGGGACTGTTGCATTACGGGCTGTCCAAGTCGGACGTGTTCAACGTGTACTCCCAGACGAGGTACGCCCCCGTCCGCCCTGGTCCCTGACCCCCCTTTTTCGGTCGTGCGTGGGACTCATGGCTGGTTTCATAGCGTCAATTGGCAACTCATGTCGCACGCGTGCACGACGATTTCGACCCCCGTGGCGACGGCTTATGACACGCTCGGCGAGGCGGGTCTTGCACACTCGCTCAACGAACCCAACTGTGCTGGCATCTTCACCAACGCGGAACTCCTCCCTATCTTGGCGCGCGTCATCAAGGAGACGCCGTCCGTCCGACTGGTCGTCTACGACGGCGAGGTCAAGGAGGCGTTGGTCGACCAGATTCGCAGCGCGCGAGAGGGCATCGTGGTCGTCTCCGTCGACGAGCTGCGGGAGACTGGGCGCGCACAGCCTCTGGACGTCCTGGAAGGCCACAAACCTACGCCAGAGGATCTGGCACTCATCATGTACACGAGTGGTAGCACGGGCGCCCCCAAGGGCGTCATGCTCACGCACGGCAACGTGGTGGCTTCCCTCGGCGGCATCTACCATCTGGTCGGACACCACCTGCTCCACGAAGACACCTTCCTCGCATACCTTCCCCTCGCGCACATCTTCGAGTACATGGTGGAGCTGACGTTCTTCGCGTTTGGGGTCAAGACGGGCTATGGACGGGTCAAGACATTGACGGACGCGTCGGTGCGGAACTGCAAGGGGGACATTGCCGCGTTCAGACCTTCTATTCTGATCGGGGTGCCTCATGTGTGGGAGACAATTTGTAAGGACATTCTCGCCAGAGTGAAGGCCAGAGGAAGCCTCAAGAAGAACATGTTCAACAGCGCCATGGCGATGAAGAGGTCCAACTGGCCCATATTGACGGACATTGCGGACTCTGTCGTGCTGAGCGGGGTGAGGGCAGCCACAGGAGGCCGTCTCCGTCTGGCAATGAGCAGTGGTGCGCCGCTGAGCACGGTGACGCAGGAACATCTGTCTGTGGCGTTGGTGACGATGCTTCAAGGTGGGTTCTCTACTGATTCTATTGACGTACGGAGCGTTGAGGGAGGGGAATCGCAGGTTATGGGATGACGGAATCCTGTGCAATGTGTGCGATACTTCCCCCCGAGTTGATGCAGTATGGGTCTGTCGGGCTTCCTGTACCGTGCATCGAAGTCAAGTTGATCGATGTTCCCGAAGCGGGGTATAAGGCGGCTGGGATCCCGTCTCAGGGTGAGGTGTGCATCAGGGGACCGGCGGTGACCAAGGGTTACTTCAAACGCTATGACCTGAACGAGGACGAGACGATCTTCACTAAGGATGGGTGGTTGAGGACGAGAGACGTCGGGCAGTGGAATGCAGATGGGACGCTGAGCCTGATTGATCGGTGAGTGTAGTTTTGTGTCTGAGAAGCGTGGGTTCTGAGAACGCATGCAAATAGGATCGAGAACTTAGTGAAGCTCCAAGGTGGCGAGGTATGCCCGTGCGTTTTTCGGAGCACACTCGTGTTCTGACAGCGATGTGGTAGTACATCGCGCTGGGAAGACTGGAAGCAACATATATGGGGTGCAGCCTGGTGTCCAACATTTGCGTGCACGCGTCCGCTGAGGCCAACCAGCCGATCGCGATCGTCATTCCGCACGAGCCGAACCTGCGCCACGCCCTCACGCAACGGTCACTGCCTGGGGTGGACTGCACCATGCCACTGGCGGACCTGTGCCATAACGAGGCGGTTCAGACGCTTGTGATGAAGGAGTGCAACGCCATGGGAAAGAAGAGCGAGTTCAAGTCGATGGAGATGCTGGAGGCGGTGATCCTGACGGCCGACGAGTGGACGCCCCAGAATGGGCTAGTGACGGCTGCACAAAAGGTGCAGCGGAGCAAGGTCTCCAAGCATTTCGAGCAGGAGATTAAAGTGCGGGCTTCGTGGCTGGCGTGTGCTACGCTGACGATATCGCAGGCGATCTATGTGCAGTGTTCGCGGTCGTGGACGGACCACGCAACTGCCTCCACCCGTGATAACTATGAACGACATGCTGTCCAAGTAAGTGGCTCGCCCCAATACTTAATGGACCCTCTATCCTGAGTCGCTGCCTCTACGTATAGGCCAATACTGCACAGGAACCGTACAGGCAGCCGCGTCGTGCACAAGAGGAGTGCTCGAGTGTGTCTAGTCCAGCTAAATTCGCATGTTATCAGAACTGACATCCACTAGGTGACAAGATCGTGCGTCTAGAAGAAGCTAACCAGCAACTTCGCAACGAGCTTTCCGACTCTCAACGCCAAAGGGAAAGACAGGATAGGCAACTGCGCTCGCAGGAAAGAAACCGTATGTTAATTGTTACCGTTGCTCTGATGCCATTGATCTTCGTGTCGATTAGGTGTCGAAGTCGCGCAGCTGAAAGCAGCCAACGAAAAACTCCGTGGCGAACTCATGAACTCTAGGCGGGCTGCCGACGAGCAAATGCAAAGACAGAGCGAGCTACGGCGCTCGGAGGTAGCAAAAGCTAGTACGTCTATCGCCTCGACCCGGGTTTCATCCACATTCAGGTCCGTTAGACGACGAAATCATAAAGCTCAAACAAGCCAATCAGGAACTTCAACTCGTCATTCGCGCACACGAGCTAATGCGTCGGTGCGAAGCCCTGCTTGTTCAAGGCCTCACGTTCGACACAGCAGAGCTCCTCCTTGAGATGGAAATTAGCATGCACGAGCACATCAAGGCTAGCCAATTCCTCACCAACTGGTTGACTGGTGAGTTTCTACACTGGAAATCTGATCGGAGCATTCAACCCTCTCGATCAGACATTACTGCACAATGCATCAGGATACTCGAAAAGGCTGGAGATGAGGCCTCGAGCACTGACAACTTGGAGGAGACCGTTGCCCCTTATGCTGTTGCGCTGTCCCTTGGCGCTTCAGACCCAGACTTGCTGACGAAGTGGGCACGTGCGATCTTGACTGGGCGTCCGGCGCACGAAGCGCTTGGTGGTGCGAGGATGCTCTTCGTGATGGTTCGTGTGCTCTTATCGACTCTCGCTTTAGTTCAAGGTGCCGATGTTCGACGTTTACCGTGCCATTGGCACCATTCTCGAAGAGGATGGCCGCATCACGGAGGTAGTCGAGATCCTTCGCCAAACACAGGCTAGTCTACTGGACGACGCTGCTGACATCGACGAGCGAGCGCAGTGGGAGCGTGGTATGTCGTCATAGTAGCGATGCAAGTATGGCTGATAATACCGTGCACAGCCTTCCGGGAGCGTTGTGTCGAGAAATTGGTCATGCTTGGCGACACTGCGAGGGAGGCTAACGAGCATGACAAGGCGATCAAGTATTATTCAGATGCATTATCACTCCGCCCGATACACCACAACGAAATTCTCTTGAGGCGCAGCATCGAGGTACTGGTCCTCACTTTATGTCAAATGCACTTCACTAATGATCAGCAGTGCATTGAGCTCGATTTGTCATCGCATATAGGATACGAGCAGCAGCATGCGGCGTTACACGGCTTGGGCCGTTACACCGAGGCATTCAGGGCATTCCAGCTAATGCTTTCGAAACTCGAACAATCACCCGAACCGAAAATGCGTGGTAAATCTCGATGTTGAGCCTTCTTCATAGTACTAATCGCTTGTCAATAGAGCTTCGTCACCAGTACATCGACGTAACTTCCAAGATTCAACATGAGATTGATGAAGCCATTCGTGACTTGCCAACAGTTCTTATCGACACTGATACAGGCCGCCTCTACAATAAAGCACGACAAGCTGCGGCTTTCAAGGAACTGCCCATCTATGACGAGCTACGGGCTTCGATGATCAAGGTGCCCGACTATTCACGGATCCGGAGGGAAGTCAGGGAGTTCTATCGCTATGTGATATTTTCGCACAAGTGGCAGCTGGAGGAACCGACATTCCAGCAAGTCGAGAACACCTCAGTCTACAAACTACCGTTATCACCCATCTTCGAGAAGCTGCGAAAGTTTTTAGAGCTTGTCGTTGCTCTTCGCTTCAAGTGGGCGTGGAGCGACACATGCTGCGTCAATCAGCACGATAAGGGCATACAGCAAGAATCGATCGTAGCGATGTTCAAGTGGTATCGTCACTCGTCGCTCACAATCGTTCACCTTCTTGGCGTCCTGTCAGAGTCCCAGAAGCCCGGTTGTCTGTGGAGGAGCATCTGGAACACCCGAGGCTGGACATACCAAGAATATGTTGCCTCCCCTGTCGTCCAGTTCTATACCGAGGACTGGAAGCCATACCTCGAATTGCATATCTTCAATCACAAGGAGTCGAATGTAGTCCTTTCAGAGATGGAACAGGCGACGAACATTACCACACAAGAGTTATCCACTCTCCAGCCTGGCCTGGGCATGGCACGCGAGAAGCTTTACTTGGCTTCCAGGCGACGGACGACGCGCGAGGAAGACATGGCGTACTCGCTGTTCGGTATCTTCAATATTGCCCTCCCAGTCATTTATGGCGAGGGGAATCTGGCGGTTGGTCGCTTGTTGGAGCATATATTGACACGATCGGCCGATGTCACGCTTCTCGCGTGGACTGGGCATTCGGGTAGTCAACACACTTACCTCCCTGCTGATCTCACGGTCTACAACCAAATCACACCACCACACGTTCCACCCCCCTTCGAGATGACCGAGATGAACAACATGGTCTCGTCGGTGCGTTCCTCCCTACGCGACATGTCACTCGCCATTGCGCTGTACCAGCACCTTCATGATCTTTCTCCGTTGTCACTCGTGGCTGGTCGACTCAGACTTCCCGGTTTTGTTTTTCCCCTGCTCGACCTCGCCCTGTCGGAATCAGACTCCGAGTCCGGCCTTCGTGTGTACCGTGCGACGACGCCAATGCTTGGGCACGTCGAGATCAAGACCACGGATGACCTTTCCAGGGTGGAAGGCTTGCTTCTGGTCCACCCTTGGATCAGTCCACTTCTCGACAGAGACTATGCACTGGGCGTTCCTCAGTTCAATTTGGACGCGCGGGCGCTGCGGCTCGTCGTCCGGCTCAGGCAGTCCTTTGGTGCGTTGCTGCTCGCTCCATCTGCCCGCACACAGTACACCCGGGTCGCGACGGATAGCTTGATTATGGCTCGAGTTCGCGAGGAGACGTCGTTGCAGGACTTGCTGGATGGCGTTCGTACGGTCGACGTACAGTAGATCTGAGACGATTCCAGACCCAACGAACGATCGTGTATAGATAATCTATTTGATGTGACCAGAATATCTAACGGCCTGGGTTTTGGTTTGAAACTCACCACTACTTTCTCATTTGATAAATGCAATCTGGTCTCCATCAAGATTGATCGGGCTTGCTTGAAGCAGTACTAGTGCGATCTCGACATCATCATTTTCTTCTAGAGCTACGGTGACAAAACCACATCGTTACCGACTAGGTGATGCTATGAACACGAGTATATTACCGGTTCGATTCCATTCAGATGTATACAGCGAATCAACTTCATTTCGGAGCTTGATGCAGTACTACTAGTGCACTGCAATCTCGACATCATCATTTTTCTTCTAGTACTACAATGACAAAATAACTTTGTTAATACCGCCAGTTGTCCGTCGCGATCTCTAGTAACAACTCCCTGACAGCCTCACTATTGATGCTATGTGTCACCTTATCCACCTTCGTAACCTTTCCAGGACTCTTCAACCTCATGATCTTCGCCTTCATACCACATATCAGTAACCCATAGAGGGGATTGTTTCCCGCCATTTGGTTAGAAATGGATTCCATATAGCCATTGAGCTGGTTTTGATATGTGACCCAAGCAGACTCGCCTGTCGGCTCTTGAAGTTTCACTTCGACAACTAAGAGAGGGGTATCATGGGTAGCAAATTGGGTAGCTTTGGCAACAACGAAGTCGGGGATGTAGATCGGCCCTGAACTGGATAATGCAAGAAATCCAATGGAGTTCATAGAGACATCGGCAGCCTGCAAGCTTTCTTCGTCCGGAGGACCATCAAGCTCGAAGGACGCCTCTGCCTGGACTGACGAAAATGATAAGTCTGCTTCTTCCCCGGCACAGAACTTTGATTGAGGTTTGATGAGGAATCGTCGTTGATATGGGAAGTAATGTGAAAGCAGGGCATTGCATGGCCCATACCATGATGACTCGAAGCGAGGGTCAAATTGAGAGATGTTCTGCAACCGTTGAATGAGCCACTCTTCTGGCTGCAAGGAGGGGTGATCATTGTCCGACATCGAAATATCTACATGCGAATAGGATGGTCAGAATTAACAACTAAAGAAATGGGATATGGCTTGAAACTCACTGACAAATTGCTACAGGTTCCCAACCGTTCGAGCACGTCACGTCGCAGGATTTAAGGATTTTGGAGAAAACATCTGAAACGGATGAACTACTACATTGGTGGAACAATGGGGTTAGTCATACCGTACGGCAAGAGTCACCGCTGATAAGAAGAAAAGTACCACGATCTGAGAGCGAAACTCCGACGTCAGTGATTTAACATGAGTGAACGTACATCTGTGGAAGCTAATCCCCAGCCTAATGTCAGACAGGTACATATCAATATGTCACTGCTGATAAGAACAAAAGGGCCACAGAGCACGATGACTCAACAATGACCCCGATGTCAGTCGGCAAGCCCATGGTACAGGTAGACCTGCTATACTGGAGGAACAATGGGGTTGGCAAGATCAGCCTGATACTGAACGGCTCAGACGGGTGTCACTGCTGACAAGAAGAAAGGTGCCACATGACACCACAAGTTGTGTAACAACACGTGACCGAGTCCTCGAACATACAAGTGGATGGTTTGAGTTGTATGTAACGTTTGCATCAACTTTCGATCCATCAATCCTGCGTAGGTGTTTTCTTCAACTGTGGATATCTGTGCGCTGACGCACTGAATTTAGAACAAAACATGCTCCTTGTAGGCGGATACCCCATGTCTTGGTCCGACGCGAAGGCCTGGGCATTGCGCCATTGGCCGGACATTGACATCTACGACGAAAGCATGCTCCCTTCCATCGTCAAGCGCCACAATAAACTTCTTGGTGTCGACCTACCCTGCATGGCTGTCAGCATCAACGACGAACCCATTTTTTTCCTCGTCATACACTTCCAACGGGACCTGCGGTGTACGCCACGCAGGTATTGGCGATTTCCTGAAACACAGCTTGCCCTGAAGCGGAAAGAATTTCTTTTCAACCACGAAGAAGACGAGGAGCTCGCCGAAAAGACCAAGTTCATGACGGTCGCAGATCCGTGGAGGGAGTGTTGGCGGGTAAGTCGTTTCTCTCGTTCTCATTCACGAACACAAGTCTGAGCAGAGATCCAGTACTACTACAAAAAGCCATCTGCTCCGGCACAACCCCAGGAACCAGAGAACAGTGGCAACGAATGCAAATGCGAATGGAGTGATTAAGAAGTCTTGACATTTTACGTTGGGCATCACACAAGATAAATTTCTGGTAACAAAGTATGTAAAGATTTTCGTTCGTCCGACTGGCAATTGCGAGAAACTTGTCAACGCCATGTAAGTAAGTACCATTACTTTCTTATGTGTGGGGGATGTGTGCGTTCAACAACACTAAGTATTCGGGACGACACGCATTCGGTACATCTCGACAACAGTACAAAACAGACTATGAACCGTCGAGACCTCGAATGCTTTCCCACGCGAAAAGGTTCGACAAGCAGCGTCTCGAATCGACCAACAGTATCGTCTTTGCGAGCTTCAGCGGACTTGGCGCTTCTCCCTCGGCTGATCCAAAAGTGGAGATCGACAGCATGATCGCCAAGGACTCGGTTGGATTGGGGGGAGCCCACCATGGCCACGTGGTGTTGTTGACCGGTCCGACGGGCGCATTAGGGTGGTATCGTCTTTCGTCCTTGTTATCTCGCAAGGACGTCTTCGTTTTCTACACGTTCGACCGGCCCCCAAAAGTAGACACCATCCAGAACCGACAACGCGCCACGTTCAATGATCTGGGGCTCGGCGCTTCCCTTTGGACCTGGCCAAGCTGATTTACATCGAGGGCGACGAGGCGCAACCGAACCTCTCGCTCGACGATCAGACGTACGCCGTGATCCGGGATTCGGTCATGGCGATCGTACATGACGCCTGGCGAGCCGATTTCGATCTCAGGTCGTCTTCGTTCAACGAATGTACGGGAAACGAGGCATTTGATCGACCCCGTGCGCGCATCCGAGTCGTCGATCAACCCGAGGCTCTCGTTCACATCGTCTACCGCGACGGCGTAGGGATGGGACTAGGTCGTTCCAGAGAGGACGTGGCTACGTCGCGAGCAAGTGCGCGTCAGTACATGGTCGGATCGTTGCGATCTACGTCCTGATCGCGTTACTGGCCTGGACAGATCCATCGCTGGGGGTAGGTTATCCGCGACGTCATTCAGAAAGATCACGGGTAGCGCACCAGCGGGGAGCGTGGTGGACATAGACTGGGTTTCCGTAATCATCAGGTCCAGCGTGGCCTTGAGCGCGTTTGCCGATGCACGAGGGATAAGTCAATTGACGAGCTGTGGTTTATCACGCACTGGGTACACACGGCCCGATGACCGATCGCACGTGAGACTGCCTGGCACCGGTACCTGACGTCATATCTCCTCTTCCGTCGATCGCGTTCAGCGAATGGGTTGCGCGGTAGTAAGGCAAAGTTATAAGGCGCGTGGCGAGTTTCCATCAGAAACGATCCGATTAAGAAAGGAAAGTCCGCCTTGTGACCATCGACGACGTTTCCATTTTCATCTCGTCTTCGTGTCTTTTAATTCTCGACCACCACGGCGGCGACTTGGAAGCCTGCCATCGAACCGTTCACTTTCATGCATTATTTGGCGGGCGGTGATGATGCGACGCCAGGGATCTGGTACAATGAATTGGCCTTTGGTCACAACGGAAGAAGCGGACGGGTTTACGAATTTGGTGAGAGAGACTCGGAATGTAGCAGGTGAGCAAGGCGATGCGAGCACTCCCAGGCGCTGTCGGCTGCTGATGCGGCGCAATGGATCAACTATTGGGTGCCTGCAGGTGCGTTCTTGGATGGCATTGAAACGCAGACACAGCTTTGATGGGCAGCACTACCCCACACGTGCCTTGGTTTGGGCAAGGCTCGCACGAGGTGCCCATGTGTTTGAGCGGGGTTGAAATAGATGTGCGCAGAGGTCTTCAAAAGTCCACGCTTCTCGTCTTCTCTCTCCATCTAGCATGACTGTAATTTGATTGTGATCTCGAGGATGTAGTACTGACGGCGATGGTCGGGGTGCGCAAGATATCATTGGCGGTGGTATGTACGTCTGAAATGCACGGCAGTACACCAGTTCCCGGAATCCGGGATAGGTGGCTTCGATTGCATTCCATATGATGCCTGTGCAAGTCGGGAGCGGAGAATGCGGACTCACGAAGGGCGATCAATGGATCGAACGAAGGACTGGGTTCGACCGGATGATGGAGCCAGGATAGTCATGGAGGCAAACGTTTGGGTTCCTATTATGTTCTGATGTCAAGCCAACCGTGACGTTGGTCAGGCGATAAGCAGGCTGTGCGTTGCGTTCGCTGGCCCGGCCGAACGTAGTGATGAAATTATAATGAACAAAAAAAAAGAGAAAAAAGAAAAAAAACTTGAGAAGTTCCAAAATCCAGTGCAGTTGGCACGTGTACGATTGGCTTGTTCTGATCAGTTTTTATAATGGCTTGACCTCGATCCTCGTCTCAATACCACCCACCATATTGATTCGCCGGCACCTGGCAGACGTCTATTGTATCATCTAGGTGACCTTCTCGTCCTCGTTCGATGTTTCACCGTCGCTCAACACGCCCACTCGCAGCTTTCTCACCGTCACTGTATCCCATATCATAGACAAGACGCCGTAGACCGCCATGGAGTGCCCCATACTGGTTTGGATGCTCTCGCTCAACCGCGATGTCACAACGGAGGTGTGTATTGCGTATGTTCACACCCCGCCAATTGCGGCGCGGACTTCCGGACGACCTTTATCCGTTTTGCCAACCGTGTCCCATCCGACCCGTTTCGTTCGTGCAGGAATACGACAAGTGCTTCAATCTCGTGAGGGAGTGCGCCCCGCACGCGCGGATAGCCTATGATTGCACGTCCATCGAATCTTTCCGTGAGTCCCGACACCTCCCCGTTCTCACCGTCGCTCACGTTTTTACACAGGGCAGATCATATCACAAATGCTACCGCTCCTCATGATGCGTCACAGACGGATATCGAGAACCAAGTGGAAGGACTGTGAGACGTCCAACGGGAAGCACTGGATAGAGCAGGTCTGTCCGTCCAGTCATCTCTCGCGTCCTCCGCCCGCTTCGCCGAACGTCACTCACCACGCTCTCTCCCGTCGCGCCCCGCGCCGTTCCGCACACACACCAGTCTCCCGACGACATGCCCCCAGAAAAGTTCCTCCAATCGATGATCGGGTACCACCTCGCCTACGACAACTCGCTGTGCGGCATGGTCATGACCCAAGGCCGCCAACGACAAGTCGTCAACGTCGGTCTCGGGATCAAACAACTCTGCGTCGAACCACGCGGGGTGTCGGTCGCCGCCTACGCCGAGTCCTTTGCGCACAAGGTGACCATGCTCCCCCCCCCTTCCCCTCGTCGCACACACCCGCCTGACTCGGTCCCAACAGCTCACCCCTCTCGAACTGACCTTCATCGCTCCCGAACTCGGCGACGAAGTCGTCCTCCGCAGACTCTGCATCCTTCTCTCCCTCAAAGCGGCTTACATCAAGGCCGTCGGCCAGTCCCGCGGGTTCGACTGGTCCAGACTCGAGTTCAACATCCCCAACGAGAGCGCGCGCGGGGACGATCACCCGCTCCAGGGGTGGGAGTTCCGCGTGTTCAAGGCCCAGCTCGGCGTGCAGCGCAGCGGGACCGTCATCGAGGAGTCGTACCAGTGCGCGTGCGCTTTCTTTCGCGGCACCAAAGAGTCCAAGTTCATATGGCACGACAACGCCAAGGACTTGGAGGCTTGGGTGCAGTTCATCAACATAGATCAGATGATCAAGGTCATTCCCAAGTTGACCGCCTAGAACCTCCCCTCTGCGCGGGCGATCGGGTCGTCCGCGTTTCTGTTTTGCTTTGTCTGGCTTTGGTATTTACAGTTGTAACCCCCATCCCGTTGTTTCTCTCCTCGGGGTATATGTATCATGACTGGCCCATGTTTGCTCGCCGTCTGCTGAAGACTTTTCTTCCTTGTATGTGATACGACCTAACGCTTTCATCTAATGCTTTGGTCGGCGAGGAAGCGTCTCTATGTCATGCTTACTCGTCCTTCATGTAACACGCTACACTTCCGCAAAGACAAATTAAACGATAGGGTATAAGCAAAAGCTAGTATCATCCCCACTACCATGTTCACTCGGTCTTCGGAATAGGTGAGTCCGCCTCGCTGGGCGGAACGGGTGGCCCGGTGTAATGGAAACGGCCGTCTGGCGACGATGAGGACAAAGCACGTGTCGACAGGAGAAGAGCCCACGTACTGATCACGTACCACACCCCGCTGATGACTGCGAACCCGACGAACACGACCGACGCGTAATCTGGCCGAAACCCAAGTCAGCCCCCACCCCGACTCGACCGCGCGGACGGACTCAACTCATAGTCACCCGGCTCACGGGAACGATCGCCGGCATCGAGAACAACACGATCGCGAGCGCGACCCACGCGACTGCGACCGCGTTCACGAACCCCCCGAACGCCCCGAGCCCAAACGGCGCATCCACCACGTCCCTACGTCCCCGTGCGAGCGAAATGGCCACCGGCAGCGCGTACGACGCGCCCAAACATATCACCGCCACCCCGACGAACGCGTTGAATGCCGTCGAGGACCCGAGGTAGATGAGTCCCAGGAGCACCTGAATCGTCGTCGACAGCAAAAGGGCGTTGACGGGTACGTCCAGCCCCGGGTGTACCTTGGACAGGTGGGCGTGCAACGGGATCGCCTTGTCCCGCGCAAAGGCCCACGTGGCACGCGACGCGGCGCACGAGATTGAGATGGCGCAAAACAGACCGACCCCGAAGACTACACGAGTGCGCGTCGCCCTCAGTCGGAACTCGATCGGAAGAGGGAGACGTACTAATGAACCACTGAGGAGAGGGTATGTGTCAGGGCGACGACGCAGCGCGTTGGAGCACTCACCAACCCAAAGCCGCCGCCCTTGGAGCCCATTATGAGGGTGAACATGACGCCGATCGGTTGACCCGAGCTGACTGGGCATCCACGCATACAATCAGAGCCGATCAAGAGTGTGACGCCACCATACCTTGCAATAGCTGAGAGACGTCGGGTAACGTGAAGAGGATCGGCAAGAGAAAAATGACGCCCCAGATGGTTCCGATTGGCACCGACCACGTCATCGCTCTCGGAAGGACCACCGAGGGATCATGCACCTCTTCAGCCATGCTTGCGACTATCGCGAGCACTCAGACGGAATGATGTAAGGCAAGACATGAAAGACACTCACTCATGCCAATTGCGGCGTACGTGTATGCTAGAGGATCAGGAGTTAAGTGGAGTACACCAAACGTAAATGCGACATACCAGGCTGAACGTCCGTATCCCACAGTCACATGAACTCGCTCCGTGCACTTGAAACAGAGAATCGCTTACCGGAAGCAGGCCTATGAAGAAGGACCAGCCAGGTGTCCAACCAGAGGCAGGCTCGAACCCGCCCAACGCAAACGAGGCCGGACGACGTCCCGCAGCCGCGTTGGCGGACAAACAAATTAGAATCACTTGTTACATATTGTGTCAGTCATCATGACGAGTCGTGATCAACTGGCAGAAGGTCACCTATGATACCAAGAGCGGTCCAGCATGCGCAAACAATCTGCAAATGGTGGTCGTTAGACACGACAGGAGATTGTGCAGGCGTAACATACATCAATGGATGGTAGATACTTGTTGAAGAACAGGCAAAACCCGCACGAAACGGCGGTGACGCCCAAGAAGATGACGTCTGTCGAAGAATGAGCAGTAAATTAAGCGGCTGATCCGGGAAATCTACATGTTTGCCATGGCGTCGCTACCCAGTTTGGATGGTAAATACCTGCGCCGGCAACAATCAGCTGAGCCGTTCCTGACGAGATAGGGTGAGGCTTCGGTTTTTGATGAAAAGACTACACAATACCAAACGTGACGCTCAGAGTGACAGTCCAATTTCCGACGAGGTTGAGCCATCCGTTGATCCAGGAAAAGATGAGCTTGTAGCGCGGCGAGGCCAGACGATAGCACCAATAGTAAGCGCCTGCAGAAGTCGGGTACTTGGAACAGATCTCAGCCAAAGAAAGTGCAAGCATTTGAGTGAATGCGGAAACGAGGATCCATCCGGAGCGAACGTCGATGGCGTATCACAGAGACGCTTTGAGCTACTTACCCCCAAAGTATGACTGCTGGACCGCCACCAACCAACGACGTGGCTATCGGGGCTGCTAGTCCATAGGCTTATTCCGTGTCAACGCAAGTCGTTTCCATGCATGGACTACACCGACTCACGCACGGCCAAAATAGCTGTGGTTGCCGACACGTCGGTAGGGGGAGGAGAGAACTGGAAGATGCGACACACCTAGCGTCACTGCATGCCGACGACGACAACGACGATGAGAGCGAGGTACCACTCGATAAACGAACCTTACTGAAGAGGATGTGGAACAGGCCACGCGACTACGAGTGGAGGCGTCGTCAACAGAGTCCAAGGACGACTCGGCGCTACGCACCCTCGTCATTTCTTGCGTGTATCCGAGCTTCTCGAGTCCCTGGCGTGCAGCCAGGTCAGCGTCGACACCGTCCGTCGTTCCCATGGCGGTGAGCGAGTGCTAACGAGCACGCGGTGGGCAATCTTTACCCAGTCCAAAAGTCGCACGAACTTACAACAAAGTCGATTCTACTTATTGTAGTTTAGGATGCCGTAGTTGCCACGAAAATACCGCCCGATCATGATGGCGCAGTGTGTGCGGCATTCGGAGCTCCAATTTGAGCCGTAGTTAGTACACCCCCGCCCGAGGTGGAATCGATGAGAGGCTTTCTTCGTCTAGTAATTCACTGACGATCATCACTACATATCCGCATTATTGAGATGCTCACTCAGTGCTGTTGATGAAGTAAATTCGCGAGCGACCTGCGAACGGCCTATCGCCTAGTCTGGTCACCAGACCGTCTATGAGGCAAGCAGCGCGCCCAAGCCTTGACCATGGTAGAGCCTCGTCTATGACGCCACCACAGGCTTGCGTCCTCCGTCGCATGGTGTGGGATGAAACGGGCCATGAGCAACCATGCGAGGTTGCCCAATGACTCGGAAGGACTCGTACGTCCAAGGTTGCGGAATCCCTCCCGTACTCCGCGCCGGAGCTTGCTTGCTGGCCTCGAGTACTAGTATGGGAATTTCAGCCCCGAACACGTCAAGGCAATATTGCGAGTGGCCTTTCAATGAGTCAAATTGACCGCTGAAGTTCCATCCGTTCTTGACGCGTAACCTCTAGTCCAGACCACAATCCTCAGGCGACCAGCTGGCGAAACGTTGCATTGTCGTTTAGGCACAGGTCCAATGTCTGCCGAAGCAAAGGGAGACGCGCCGCGAGCATCATCGAATAAGGAGGTCTTGCACTAACTCTGAGCGGTCCCAATAGCAGCGCATGAGCGACACGGGTTCGTGATTAAGCAAACTTGCAATGGTAATAGCATTTCGACAGAGCCCAGAAACAATCGTCGTAAACTGAAAAGAGGGATGAACAGAGACCGTTTGGTCGTGGAGAATCAGCAACTCTCGAAGCAGTCGTTCTGTCAATATGGGTCAGCCTCTGGTGGACCTTGAAGAGCGTCCGATTCGTATACATATACACCTTTTCACAGGAACCACATCGCCTGAAACAAAACGCCTCCAGATTCTCCTCGCACCATGCTAAGCGCTCCTTCGAAACCTCGCCATGCAATCCCCTAATACACAGCGATGTCAGGGGCAGTCCGAGGTCCTTTCTATGCCACGCGATCGCAAACAGCGGTCTCGCTCCCCAATCGTACAGTGGGGGAAATGGGTTCACCGCGAGGGACTTCAGTCGCGGCAGCTTCCCGTCGTTTGTCCGTCCTGTGTGCGGGAACAGCGGAGCGAGGCACGCAGCCCACCCCGTCATACCCAGCGAGAGCGATGTCAGTTGATCCATGTGACGGTACATCAAGTCCTGATTGTGGGTGATCGATTCTCTATCAACTTCACAGTGGCTTTGCCGCGGTTGCTCGCCTACAAGACCGCGATGAAGTCGTCACGTGAGCCAGTCGCCTCGATCGTTCGACGAGCCCCTCGTGCTGCTTTATGCAGCTTGCTACGTGATGATAGACTGTCGAATAGACAAACAACGGGCTATAACGACTAGTAACCTAACCCCGCCTTTCGCGAACCCGTGATGTTGCGTTCACTCGGTCTTGGGAGTAGGCGAGTCCCCCTCGCTGGACGGAACGGACGGCCCCGTGTAATGAAAACGTCCGTCTGACGAGGATGAGCACAAAGCACGCCTCTGGAGAAGAAAAAAATGTCCACGCACTGATCACGTACCACACCCCGCTGATGACCGTGAACCCGACGAACACGGCCGACGCGTAATCTAACGCCGTTCGTGGAAAGTCAGCGCTCGCCTCCACACATGGACTCGAGAACTCAACTCATGGTCACCCGACTCGCAGGCACGATCGCCGGCATCGAGAACAACACGATCTCGAGCGCGACCCACGCGACTGCGACCGCGTTCACGAATCCCCCGAATGCGCCGAGCCCAAACGGCGCATCCACCACGTCTTGGCGTCCCCGCGCGAGCGAGATGCCGATCGGCAGCGCGTACGCCGCGCCCATACACATCACCGCCACCCCGACAAACGCGTTGAATGCCGTCGAGGACCCGAGGTAGATGAGTCCCAGGAGCACCTGGATCGTCGTCGACAGCAAAATGGCATTGACAGGCACGCCCAGCCCCGGGTGTACCTTGGACATGTGAGCGTGCAACGGGATAGCCTTATCCCGCGCGAAGGCCCACGTGGCGCGCGACGCGGCGCACGAGATCGAGATGGCGCAGAACATACCGACCCCGAAGACTACACGAACGCACGTCGAGCTCAGTCGGGATTCGATCGGAAGAGGGAGACGTACTGATGAACCACTGAGGAATGGGTATGTGTCAGGACGACGGCATAGCACGTTGGGGTACTCACCAATCCAAAGCCACCGCCGTTGGAGCCCATTATGAGGGTGAACATGACGCCGATCGGTTGACCCGAGCTAACTGAGCATCCACGCATACACAATCAGAGCCAATCAAGAATGTGACGCCACTATACCTTGCAGTAGCTCAGAGACGTTAGGTAATGTGAAAAGGATGGGGAGGATAAAGATGACGCCCGAGATGGCCCCGATTGGAACCGTCCACGTTATCGCTCTCGGAAGGACCATCGAAGGATCATGCACCTCTTCGGCCATGCTCGCGACTATTGCAGGCACTCAGCCGCAAGATGCAAGGCAAGACATGGTTGCACTCACTCAAGCCGATCCCGCCATATGTATATGCTAGAAAATCAGGAGATGAGGATGGGCGGAGGACATCAAACAAGACATACCCGGCTGAGTACCGACATCCGACCGACATGTGAACTCATTCTGCGCACTCGAAACAGAGAATCACTCACCGGGAGCAGGCCTATGAAAAAGGACCAGCCAGGTGTCCAACCAGACGCAGGTTCGAACCCGCCCAACGCAAATGAGACCGGGCGACGTCCTGTGGCCGCCTTTGCGGACAGACAAATTAGATTTACTAACATCATTGCATCAGTCACTACACGATCAACTGACGGAGCATTATCACCTATGATGCCAAGAGCGGTCCAGCATGCGCAAACAATCTAACAAACAGTCGTCAACGGGCATGACGGGAGACTCCGGAAGTGTCACATACATCAATCGTCGGTAGATACCTGTTAAAGAACAAGCAAAAACCGCACGAAACGGCGGTGACAACCAAGAAGATGACATCTTTACAAGGTTGAGTAAACTGGGGCGACCGATCAGAAACCTACATGTTTGCCATGGAGTCGCTACCCAGTTTGGATGGTAAATGCCTGCGCCAGCCACTATTAACTGAGCTGTTCCTGATGACATGGGTGTTGAGGCTACCGTTTTCGCTGATAAGACTGCGCAATACCAAAGGTGACGCTCAAAGCGGCCGTCCAATTTCCGACAAGATTGAGCCATCCATTGATCCAGGAAAAGATGAGCTTGTAGCGCGGCGGGGCCAAACGATAGCACCAATAGTAAGCGCCTCCGGAAGTCGGGTATTTAGAACAGATCTCAGCCAGAGAAAGCGCGACCATTTGAGTGAATGCGGAAACGAGGATCCATCTGGAACGAACGTTGATAGAGTATCTTGGGGATGTGCGAGCTGCTCACCCCCAAAGTATGACTGCTGGACCTCCACCAACCAGGGAGGTGGCTATCGGGGCAGCCAGTCCATAGGCTTGCTCCATGTCAACGCAGATCATTTCGATGCAGCCAGTACACCGACTCACGGACGGCCAATAAAGCTGTTTGCCGGCACGTTGGTAGGGGAATTCGACCGTAAAAGCGACGTACCTAGTGACACTGCATAGCAGCAACAACCACGAACATGAGAGCGAGACACCACCCAGCAAACAGACCTTACTGAAAAGGATATGGAACAGGCCACGCGACTATGAACAGAAGTGTCGTCAACTCTTTGGACCAGGCGCAGCTCTGAGAGCGACTGGGCGCTACGCACCCTTGTCATTTCTTGCATGTATCCGAGCTTCTCGAGTCCCTGGCGCGCAGCCAGGTCCGAGTCGACAACGTCCGTCTTTCCCATAGCGGTGCGCGAATGTTAATGAACTGCAAAAATGGGTACACGAGAGACGAAGGGTATTTCGCCTCCGGGAACTTATTTAGCATGAGAAAGCGGCGATGCCCGTTCCTCGGCGGAAGCATTAGGTGTCTGGTCACTAGACTAACTTGAAAGCCCGAGCGACCGATGGATGTTGGGTGTCCTGTCTGACGCATTGTCTCGACATCGGCGTGGTTCCACGACCAAGTTGGTTTTGGGCTTTGGCGCGGAGGATGTTGAAGTCGCCACTGTCGGTAGGATTGCACCGGACTTTGAACGGCGATATACCGGGAACGACCAGAACGTGGTGGTGTATTGTTCTGAAGAAACGGGTCTGAGTTTTAGTGGTGAGTGTTGGATTGCGCCACGTTGACGACGAATGACGAAATCGCTGGCTACAAAAGGCTGGATTGGGCAGGGTTGCTTGGGCCCCTGAAAACGCGATTTCCTCGCCTTCGTCCACGTTGTCGATGGGCCCTGTGCGGTCCACAGCGAGGGTGAAATGCGCTCGATGTGCACAGGAAGGCGAATGGCGCTCCTACATGCGCTGTTCGCGCTGCAAGACCGCCATATATTGCGTATGTCGGCCTCGTCCACCCGCTCCGACCCGTCGCTCACCCGCACAGTCCAATGATTGTCAGGCGTCCGATTGGCCATACCACAAGACGAAATGCATCCCCGCACCGGCCCGCCAGCTCTCTCGCATACCTCCCTTCAAAGTGGTGGGTGTCACCATCGCCTGCAATGCCGACCGAGCGCGCGGCGCACGCGCGTTCGAAGCCAAGGTCATCGACCCGTCGCACGCGATACATACGCAGGCCATTCTCTGTCCGTTATTCGGCCAAGTCGGCTTTCCTCTCCTTCTCTTTCGACACACACCCGACGACCCCGACAGCATGGAGCGTGATCCCGGACTGGACAACCAACTCGCCTCACATCTGCTCACGGAACCGAGCACGGGCCACCCAGCGGTCAAGTGAGCTCATCCCGGCTCTCGTGCGTCGTCCCACTGACGTTTATGGCCTGTGCCTAGGTGGCAAAGAGCGGGTTACATAGGCACGGTGCGTCACTGCCGGTTTCTTGTTCCAGCCTCGAAGGCCGACATCGCCTAGGTGACCGTGATGCGTCAAGACTGGAAATCTCTTTCGTTTGAGGCAATGGAAACGGCGTTGATGTACGTCGACCATCTGCTCGACATGTTTCGCGACGGAGTGGCCCCCGCGAGCCACATGAACCCCGCCGGGTTCCAACGTTTCTGTCAAAGGTTCAAGGAACAAAGGATCTCGAGCGGCTACACGACGTTCCGCACGATGTCCGTTCCCCTGTGATATATGATGGACAGGTCTGTTTAGGTATCACGCGCTGACATGTGTTCCGTGTTGTTTGTATTCGCGTACCCGCATTTTGAATGTACATTCATATGCTGTTGTATCCTCGCCGAAATCGCATGGTCGTGCAGTTTGCTCTTCTGCCTCGCGGCAGCACGAGGCACAGCCACTACCAAGGCACATGATATCATCATTGACTGGGCCCGAACCCAAAGCCGAACTGCGGTGGGGCCGGCTGCGACGTTTCGTGCGCGGTGAGCAGATCTGGGTTGGCCCAGCCGTTCACGGGTACTCTATGTAAATCTTGGGTGCCTGCGGAACACGCGTACTAACCGACGGCCCACGCCTTGCGGAGATTCAAACTTCTAAATCTCTCCGTTGATCGTTCTGCAACGCGCTGAATCAGGTTCGCATCCAACTGTTTTTCTATTCCGTGCAATTGATACTAAACGAACAGAGTGGTTTCCAATATGTCGAGCTCCAGCCCGAGGGAGACCCCCCGAAAGATCAACCCTTTCAGCTATCCGTCCGGAGATTCATGCCCCATTCATAAACTCAACGTCGAAATCCTTGCATATCTGTTCGAATGGGTAGCCTTTTCGAAGAGCTTGCGGAGCAAACCCGTTATGAACGAGATCTCCGGGAAAGTCTACATGAAGGTGAAGCGACAGTTACGAGGTTGTTCTTGTCCCTACCGCGATGATAGAGATTGCCAGTGTGACGTGGATGAGTCTCCTCCGTGGTTTCCTGTGTCTCTTGTCTGCCGTTACTGGTATGACATCGCGACTTCGACACCGTCTCTGTGGACAAACATTGTTATTACTTATCGGACACTCCCTCCCTTCTATCGTATCACCAAGCAACTGGAGCGGAGCAAGAACCTTCCCATAGACATCCTGATCAAACATTATGACTGTCCAAGATCTGTGATTCGTTCGTCGTGTAACCTGCTCCTTACGAAAGCCGATCGTTGGCGCTCCCTCGAAGTGCGGGCCCGCTACTTGCAGAACATGTATGAGGTCCACAATGCGATCTTTGAATCCGGTACACAGATCAATCAACTCAAGTCTATTGTGCTTTATGGCCATGCTCCCCTGGATCGATCCATTTCAAGCTATGGACTTTCCTTCGTGGTTTTTGGTTGCCAAGCTCCGCATCTAAATACTATCTTCTTGCGTTGGGCTGGAGTCGATTGGAACCAGGGGTGGATCTGCTCTGCGTCTCATCTGACCAATCTCGAGATCGAGACGTCCCACATGTTCCCATCGTGGGCCGAATTCGCAACCATCTTGCGCGGGGCCCCGCGTCTCCGAGTGCTTGCCTTGCGCAATTATCGCACAGATCCTGCTGAATCCCCCTGGGTTAATCCGAGACTGGCTGGAACGATTCCGGTCGAGCTTCCCGAGCTGAAAGAATTGGATATCACCCTGCCAGTCGCG
This sequence comes from Strobilomyces dryophilus, assembly GCA_038089955.1. NCBI lineage: Eukaryota > Fungi > Basidiomycota > Agaricomycetes > Boletales > Boletaceae > Strobilomyces > Strobilomyces dryophilus. The sequence continues at coordinate 10,306 of JBBPLT010000284.1, read as the reverse complement.
ACGGTGATTCAGTTCCTTCACAGGTGTTACATTCCTTGCCTCACCAAGCTTGCGCTGTGTCTCTACTATCCTACCACGGGCGACCATTCAGAGAGACGAGAACGAGAGCTGGAAGCGATTGTGGAACAACTCGTCGCGCCGCTGCCACATGCTCGTACGTCCAGGTCGTCGAGCCACTTCCGTGCTCCGCGGAGCTTGCTTGCTGGCCTCGAGCATCTCCACCTGGGCTCTCTAGAGAATATCAGCGCAGAACACGTGAATGCGATGTGCTCCGACATGGACCAATTGACGTCGCTTTCCCTGAATGGGAAAGGGGGGCTTCGGTTCGTCGACGCGCTGTTCACGCCTTCGGGGCAGACGGGCGATGTGAAGCTACCGCAGCTGAAGAACCTCGCGATAACTTCAGGCTACCCACACATTCTCGATTTGGAGGCGAGGCAGGTGTTTGCGTTCGCGTGGCATAGAAAGGACGTGGGCGTACCTCTGAGGGCGTTGAGCATGTGGAGATTGCACGGCGAGGTTCCGATGGAGTGCTTGGCGTGGTGCGAGGACAATCTGGAGGCGTTTTGTTTCAAGTGATGGGCGGGCGGGCGGAATGTGTGTAGTACGTATCTGAGTTTTTTTGTGAAGGCCGACCAGAGGCTGACCCGTGCTGACAGAACGCCGACTGGCTTGACTCGCCGACTCTTCGCGATCAACGGTCTGTCTACCCTTTTTTCTAGTTTATGATAGTCGTTCTTGAGCTCTGTCGACTAATGAGCACACGGTTCCCTCGAAGACATCAAGTGTGTGAGACGACCGACCGTAAATCCTCCCAGCGCGCGTTGGCGCTGTTCGATGCTCACCGGCTTCGTTCCGCGTTTCAGTATGTTCGTCAACGAAGTCAGGGTCTACTTCCGAGTTCGTAGGGCACAGCGGACTCTGGCAGCCTCGAAATCAAGGCTAGTTGAACGGTCGCCATCATGGTGGCGTCTCAATCGATCGTCTTTGCAACGGGACTAGGACGTGTCTGCTACAGTACAATATCGACGCGAATGAATACCAAGGAAGTCTAATGTGGATGCCAACGACTCGGGGCGACATATACGTCCTCTGCAAAGTTTTATCGAGTCCACAGATCAATCATGGCCCAACAACAGGCTCCAAAAGAGAACGCGAAAAAGGACGGTGAGGGAAGGAGGAAGAAGCAGGGACGCAGGGAGAGGAGGTCACTGGCGCTGCTGCCGCAGCGTCGTACGGGTCGAGAGGGTACCCGATGGATACACCTCCGGCTTGTCCTCCCCGACAAGCCCGTCTGGGTCGTCGCCAGACAGGAAATATCGGTTGGTCACTGATGAATTGCACTGGGAGGGCGGCGCGGTCATGCGGCGCGGCGGACGACCGTCGGGTTCTGGGCAGGGTGGGGGTGTGGGCTTGCCTCCGATGCTGTACGTGCGTTTGGGTCTCGTCTTGACGGGGTAGCGTTCGCGGTTGCGGCACGTTGACGTTGTGGCGGAGGATGATCTTGGGGTCTGCTTAGGACGAGCATCGGAGAGGCTGACAAGCGACCGAGGAATGGGGGAGAGATGACTCTCGACGGCAATACCCGAGGGCGTACACTTTCTTATAGCAAGCGACCAAAGAACATTGACTCGGAGAGCGACGCGACAAGGGCAGAAGAGCGCAAGGAACGGAAAAGGGCGAACATGCGCAAGGGTCAGTCCACCGAAGCAGACGGACATAATGATGCTGGATGCAAAGTTGCAGGCGAGCCTCCGTAACTTGAAGAACGTTGATGCGCCACGACAAGCTACAGGTGGCGATCGTGACGGACGAGATCCGCTTAGAGGTGGTCGTGGGTCCCGAGTCGTAGGTCATGATGGTTTTGCTATAGAAGGTCTTTCTAGTCTGAGGTGACCATCATCATCACATTTGCGAGAAGTCGGAAGTTGGAGAGCGGTCCACATGTCGTGTTCGAAGATGATGGACAGTGCCTGAGGAGGTGGTGTCCCGAAGCGGCTTGTCTTTGCGAAAAAGGGGTCACCAACCGTGACTTCCCACCAACTTCAACAACTTGAACATGGCTCGCCCTACTAAGCAACGCCGCACACCGCGCAACCGTGACGCGGCCAAAGTCCACGAAAGGAGCGTATTTGACCTGCCGCTCGATACGATCATCCAGGTGAGGGTTCATGCCCTCCAACTCGGAGCGCTTCGTCGCGAACGACTTAGCAGCTCGCCCGACCCTAGGTCTTCCAGTTCCTGGAACCAGTGGACATCCTCCATCTCGCTCGGACGACGAAAAATCTTCGTGCCTTCCTTCTCGATCGCCATAGATCTCGACACGTGTGGAAAACGGCGTTTGATAATGTCGCCGGCTTCCCACCATGTCCTGGCTACGTCTCTGAGTCTGCTTACGCCTATCTTGCATTCGCCCCAGAGTGCCACGTACGTTTTTCGTAGCAATTTCCGAGCGCGACTTGACGATGGTGCTCAGAGGTGTTCCAAACATCACGACTCTATATTATGGGAACTCCGAATGCGATGCTGTACAACTTGCCTTCCTGAAATGTAGGTTCTGGGACCGCTTGATCTTGACGGCCCTTCGATGACTGGACTCGTAGGACTGTTTCAAACAGCTTGGTTAATCCCTCAAAAACATCTGCCAACGACGTTGTGTCTATCGCACACTCAGTTGGTTTGCCCGTTAGTGTCGTACATAATGGTTCCCACTATCTGGCTTGCCACCGTTCTTCGGACTGGGAGACTCTGTCGACTCGCGTGGAGAATATGACATGTCCCATAGAAAGTTTCGTGGCAAATGAAAAAATGTTTTGGGATCCAATGAATGAGGTAGGCACTGAAGCAAACGTCAGTCTGCGATCTGACTCACGACGTCGTTGCAGCATGCTACCTTGTGTCGCACATGGCACTCTGTATATCTACGTGCAGAGATGGACCGAATTGAGCGTGTGCGGCAACAGAGAGCGAAGGAGTAGGTTTATCTCCTACTTTCGAGGGCACTTTTTCATTCTGGTTCAGGATCGAGAGGCACCTGCGTGCTTTGGGCTGGACTGATAGCATCTATTACTCGACCTGCTTTCTGGAACTTCCAGTGGTCAAAAAGTCAGAGCCTCTGACCTCGGCTGGTAGGTCTCTACAGAATGACCAGTATCTCTGTTACTTAGATTCTATTAGAATGGTCAGAAATATCCAGTCAAGTCATTGCATCGTTACCAAAAGTCAGACGGGAACAGACAGCCGAGATCTATCGCTATCGTTTCCACGAATTTGGTAAAATGCTCTCCTACAGTGATGAATATCGTTACCTCAGAGCGCGCCCTCAAGACATTGACCTTCTACTACTACCACAAATTCGCCATATCCTCGAGGGTGACCTCACCTCCAGTATGGACATTCGCACGATGGAACAAAAGATCAAGCCAAGTCTGGCTCCATTGATGCACCAATGGAGCAACGACGCTGTAGACGCGCTTGCGGCGTTTGCTAAGCAGCAACTTGGTCTCAAGTCCACTGTAGATCATCATAACGCCGTGTTCACGTGCACAGTATGCCAACGCACGTCCTACCAGTGGTCCATGGATTTCGATACGGCGCTGTCCCATGGGCACCTATATCCAAAGAAGAAATTCAAGCGGAAACGGTACGCACGAATCGAAGAGACCAAGATCTACGAAGAAGTCGCAGAGGAACGTGAATCGCTCCGGTGTCTCGAGGTACTCCAGGTCAACAAGAGCGCATCGATGGATGTGGACAGATTGTCCAAGACGCTCGGATGCAAGTTTTCTTTTGTCCCTGATAAGGTGGGTGTCCTAACGTTGATCACTCTGGTCCTCGATTTACGTGTCCCTTAGTCCATGTAGAGCACTTGGTATTGGAGAGTGTAGTTAGCTTACAATTTTCCTTTCATGGTAACGGTTCGTTTACTTGCGCGACGCACGCACTCCTCCAGTCTCGTACCACTTGACTGCAGGTAAGTCGCACGTCAACGTATTCGTAGCTTATGTAATCGGACCGTTGTACGCGCGTAGTTAGTTTCCTCTTGCCCTGGCCCACCTTTTACAGTAAACATCATAGCTACGTCCCTCCCCCCTACCTACTGACATTGTATAGTATTCACACGTCCTGTTTAGGTCGACCTCTGCTCTGATACTCGGTAGTTTGAAGGAAATTTGGCCTCTCATTCTTGACTAATTAGGCGACGACAGTCATCTGGCAGGCAATCTAAGTAGCAATCGCGATTTAACTGCTTATTCACAATGTCAAGAATGAAATGCGAAGGAGGCATCCGAGGATAAGACATGCTCAGGCATGGTTCCTAGGTGGCTGTTATTTCTTCAAGTTGTACCGACTTTTCTCTGCGGATATTCATAGTAGAACAGGCTCGTGTGGTGCCAATATATCAACTTTTTGTCCTGACTGTCTGTATGTATGTTCCCGTGTATCGGGCCCGCGTTCCTGGCTGACTCGCCAAAATGCCGGTCAGACATTAGCAAAGCGTCGGGTATGCATGCTCTTCATGTATTCCAGCTCAGTTCTCCTGGCAACTGATTTCGATGTTCCAATGCGGCGGCCATCTTGGCTTGGCCCGCCGTCGAAACCTTGAGCGGTTAGGTTTGACTTTCACCAGGCGGACTTAGCTGAGCTCCTGGATTCACCTGGTTGGTTATAATCGCCCTGAGTGGCAGGGGACCCGGATGTGGTTAGCAGGGATGGATGCGTGGTCGCAGGTAAAAGTTTGTAAGCGCTCATATGCCCGGCCTTGCGATGATTGGTGGGATATCCAGTTGAACCTGAATCGCCTATAGGCTCAGGGGCCATCTGAGATTTATAGCTCACTAAAAATAACAGTGTCTGCCCCACGGGATTCTCCGACGCATCGAGTACGAATGCCGCGATTTTTTCTTCCTCCTTCGGATTTAACCGGTAAGCTTGCGGTAGAAGTAAATATCGGGTCCACCGAGTCAGCTCAACCTCTGACGGCGTCTCTCGACCGGAGTTCGCGACCTGCGCTTATACTCGTGGGAGGCTCCATTATGCCGTCATGACGGTTTAACCCTTCCGAGGGAAACTTTCAAGACTCCGTGCGGCGTGCACTCATGAATCTATACATATTACTCATGGCCGTCCGTCCGCCTCCACTCACACACTTCGGAGCATGCCCGCGACTTTCTTCGGTATACCACACGAATTGATACAAGAAACCACCCAACCTGCCGTCGAAAGTACTCCCCGCGTCACACTGACTCCTTTTCGCACTCTTCATCTCACTTCCTCTTAAGATGTCACATGCAACATTGTCGCTGGACCTCGACCATCTTTTCTACTCCGCGTCGTTCTCGAATAAGTTCGATATGTCATCTCCTCGTCGTCACCTGCTGCAAGACATGCTTACGTTTCAGACCGTGGAGGAAGAGGTCCAACGACGCTGCATCGCTCTACAAGACATACGACAGAAGGAGATATGGAATCCTCAACTGGCAGAGGCGCTTGCGACGGTTTACGTTATGCTTCTTGAGGACGACGGACGCAATTACGATCAAGTATTTTCGGCTTGATTACCCAACTTTTTTATTACTTTCATGCACGAGCGTTTGCTCGAGGGCGCCTCCGATAATCGTGGCTGGCCGCTGGAGAGTGAGCTCAATATTCTGGCTATAGTCTTTTCTCCAAGGATTTTTTTCCAGGTGTCCGAGAGGTTTGTCCATTTGAATGACAGGAATTATCCAACGGATTGATCGGTTAGTATCACGCTGAATTACTTCGGCCAACCGACGACGTTGTGGTTACCCCAGATTTCCCTGTTTGGAATATTAAGCTACTTTGCGCGGATATAATATTTCCCTCTCAAGGTTCCCCCAAAACTTCCATCGAATCGTCAGGATGCTGTCGCACAAGGTGCCCTTTACGGGCCCACGCAACATGATATCGATTATTTTAACGCACGCTGCATGACAAGGGTGGCTGGTCAGCGTTATGGCAACAAATTCGACGAACTTCCTAAGAGCTACAGACATGACCCCGATCGACGGCGTTCGTTGTCGACCAACTCAGCATGGTTGCATTCCTCTTTATTTTATTACATCCCGGGAACTTTTTCGGGGTGCTGGCACCCGGGAGCTTTTATAGTAAGTCGACCTTTTTGCTTGTCTGATGGCTGCTCAACTTCGTAGGCTCCATACCTGGAGGACTACCGATCGATGTCCCACTCCACTGAAGCCCCGTCGCCGTTCCAGAGCTTTGGTCGTTTCCACCTCTATGTCAAGTTCCGCGAGTTGTATTGTTATTCTCCCTTGACGCCTCTGCCAGTCGCAGAGCACGAGATTTCATTTTTTAATGCTTTTCTGCCTCTGGGATGCAAGTGGCACGAGGACGAGGTAGGTTGCCAACTTTGTGCTTTGTTCAGTTGGTTGAACAAGTGGATCGACGGTCAGGAATCGAATTTGTCGGTGCGAGAGACTCTTTTAAAACGAGTTACACTCTGCTCCGACGGCCAAGAGGCGCATGTGATGTGTCCAGCATGGAAGCGCTAGACGTCACCATCACTGGAACAGTACGTGGACTCGTATTTATTCTAGTTCTGATGTAACCGTTTCTGGCCAGACAGACGCACTACACGCCACCGCGCTGAATGAATACAGGTATGTTGGAAGGACTAGACCTTCGGACGGGCTCGCCGCGCTGTTGCGTGAGCCGGTAAGCGAGTTGATATCAATCACACCATCGACTCACCGGAATTTGCAGTTGGATCCTCAGAGAAGGTTACCTCGGACGGGAATTATTTCGAGGTTATGGTGGGCTTCTTCGGGTCATTAAGATAGGGCGCAGCTTACAGCCCGAAACAGTCATTTCCTCGCGCAACCTTGTCGGCAGGTGGAGACATATCTCGACTGCCGAGCAGCCAGCGGAATGGGAATCTATATTCAGCATATGTGAAGAGGTAAAAGTTACTGTAGACACGCCTCAACCACAAACATTCCCTGAGGGCCTAGGTGCCCGGGCCAGCGTAGTGGGTGCAATTCCGAGCGCGTATCAAGGACTTCCTTCTAAATGGGGCAAGCGAGCAAGATGTAACCGTAGACGCTTGCAAGTCCGAGTCGTGGGGACTCGGCGGGATGAACGCAACGTCGCTGGAATCCATTCCTCAAGAAATACTTGAGAATATCGCGTTCTATGCAGCAACCCAGAGTCTCATCGGATCACCTTCGGGCTTACCACCTTTGCTCCTGACGCGCCGCCGTATCTCTCGAACGCTGTGCCTTGAAGCTAACCCCTACCTCTATTCTCGCATATTTAGCTACAAATTCGACACGAGGTCGGTTTTCCGCAGACTCGGCACTCACGTCAGCGAGCCTCACATCCTCGCCAATGAACTAAAGAAGAGGTGCATATCCTTGAGGCGAATTAGGGACCGCACGAGTTCCCGCACCCGACACTCAGAATCACGTCAACTGCCCCAACCATTGATCGACCAACTTTGGTTAGCCTACCTTATGATGATCGAAAACGACGGCAAGAACGAACGGCAGCTTTAGGACTATGCGGAAATGGATGCTTGGCCGATGGAGCTTTGGTTTGATGACGAAGGGGCTTCTTTGGCATCGCAGATGATAGCTCAGAATACTTGGCCCGTTGAGGACGAGAAGAACGCTATTGCCGTGTGGTTGTTTTGGTTTCTCTTGCGCCCTGGTACTTGCCTTCGGCTCCCAAAGTCCGATCGACGAATTTGACCGGGTCTTATCCTGCGCAATATTACGCGATTCCCTCAGACAACGACCACCATGAAATCGACGGCGTTGGCAGCTAACCATGTCAGTTTCTCATCCGTTTCTTCTCTTCCGACTCATTCAATCGCTTTTCAAGTATCCCATCTGCAATCTATCATGGGTTGAATTCCACCCGCGATCACGAGCGATGCTGCCACCCAGTGTAATTATACATTTGGCCGCCGACCCTTTCTCCCGCGGCCGTCCTCATTTTTGTCACACTTGTCTTGCGAGTACTGGTCCGGGGTCAGGCTAATCATGCAGGAATAACGTCGCTCCAGTCTCCCGCGAGTCTCGCTTTATCCGTGAGAAACAGCGATGATTGGGACACGGACTGGTATCGATGCATCAACCTGGGTCGGTCCAATTACTCTCGAACGTTCTCGGAAGTATATGTGTTGGGTTCCATGGAGGGCTTTTGGGAGGGCGTTTTATCGTTAGTACATGGACATCGCTTCGTTCGACAGATCGACCTCATCATTTCTCTTCCAAGTACACGGAGTTCGACGCATATTCGCTCCCTCTCTCCGCAAACGTGGAAGCTGTGTGAATACTATCTGGCTCAGCATCGAGAACTCGCGTGAGAGACACCTCGACCTCTGGGATCCGGAGGTCCTTTAAAGGCGTTTTTTCCTGCGGGAACTCGATTGCGGGAGCTCTCTAATTCCGTGCAGATTCGCGAGCCTGGGAATGACGTTGTACTATCACCGAGCATGTCATATTCTGCCAGACGGCCACAAAGTGGTTGGGGCCAGTTTAACGTATACGGTCGAGTGCACCCGCTGGATGGCCTCATCAATCTGTCCAAAGAATACGTACGTGTCGCTCGTGTCGGACCGATGTCGTCATTGATCATCGTTCTCCAGGTCGAAGGCGACCGAGGGAGATGGCTGTACCGCGGATACCTGATCGGCAACGCTAACGGACATATTTCGGGCCGATGGCGAGACACGCTGAGCCCTAGCAACATTCAAGGGTATGAAGGGTACTTCGTCATGAGCAGGAGGAGATAATATTGCTCTTCATGGTGGAAAATGCGACGGCAAATAACCGAGCAGATGGAGCTGAAAGGCAGTGGATCGGCGATTCTCATTGCCTGAGATACGTTGACATGCTTCGCATGGGATGCTCGATCTGATGCGAGTTTTGGATGTACATTATGCCATCAACTTGGTCCGTGGCGACAGAACTACGTCCGTTCTCCTAGGCCGGACGTCTTACTTTCTAAATGGTAAGTGAATAACACGAACTATATTCCTGGGACTGTAGATACAAAATTGGTCAACGAATTATTGCTTTAGTCGGCGAATTAGACAAGTGAGTTGCATGCATGCAGAAAGTAGAGGATCCGCACAAAGGGGTATACGAAAACATGATTAGTGGGTGCGTGTATCGTAAGATGATTTACATCGCAGCACGGGCGTTCGGTGGTCTGAAGGTGACGTGTTGGCAGAGATTTGTCGATACGATATGCAACTCACGATAGATATATACCACAAAAAAAGTCTAAAATGAGAAGATCAGAATTCAAAATGAACGACACCACAACGGGGGGAGCATGCCGCGCTCCTACCTCCCTGAGAAATCACAAGATGGATTGGTTATGTTAGTAAAATGCAATACATACAGATAAACTGACGTACCTGAGGTTCGACGGCACATCGTGCAAGGTATATCATAGCGAACCTGGGAAGGGGTGGACGGTACACGGCATGGGTTTCCCTTCTCGCAGGGGACAAAGTGGAAAAACCTCATCTGGTGGGTATTACAGTAAGCAGAAAATAGAGTGCACATGTCCTCGATCTTTGGCTAAAATCTGGAGTTCACCAGGACATACCTCCTGGTTTTTAACTGGGAGTCTGGAACAGCATACTTCATTTTTGCATACGAGTCCGTGCAGTGGCGCCATCGTTCGTCCAGTATGACGAGGACACACTCTGGGCCCTGCCTCAACCGGTGAGTGCGAAAAAGAAAGAAAAAGAAAACGCCGAAAGGGTGTAACACTCTGAATCAAGCTAGGTCGCGTGCTATGCATATCGCATAGGAGTGAAATGCGACAGACCTGTAGAGCGGCGTCGTCGGACAATGTCTGTGGCGGGACGTCAGGTATTGAAGGAGAATGTGAAGGCGTACCAACATACTGGAATAGACATCCACAGAGAATGAGCCAGCATTGCGCACCCACAATGCAGAGTGCAAAGTGTATTGTGCTAGTTCCTACGCCCAGCAACTGTACATTTGAGGACGCGGGTGCTGAGCGAGCGGAAGCGGCGCCCGCCGGCGCTTGGTCCTACATATAGTAATATTCCAATTCGGGCAGGTGAACTAGTAGACTGCACAGCAGCCGCCAAAAACGTGGCGTTGACTTGTCCATACCCCCTTCTCAGAGATGGAGTTTGCACCTGTGGGTCCTTGTCATTTTTTGTGTCACTTCATTCATCTACAGGCGCTCTGTCTCAGCCAACCATGAATGTTGCCAAGCTGAAACGGAAGATGGATATCAGCGGTGTGACTTTACAGATCGCTGCAGAAAATGTATT
>JBBPLT010000283.1:0-34860 GCA_038089955.1 Strobilomyces dryophilus | reverse complement strand
GGCCTTGATCTCGTCGAATGGCAACTCGAGGTACTTTGAGGGTGCTTGTGCTGTTTCGTCATGACTCACGTACGCAATAGGTCGCTGCCGGGAACCCTCTCCCTCTCACCCAATCTTCCATACCTCTTGTCGGACACGCATTCGAGGCACGAATTTATGCAGAGAACCCACGAAATGATTTCTTACCTGACTCTGGACGGCTTTTATACCTATCCACGCCTGCCCCGACGCACATCTTTGCACCCCCATTACCACCTTGTGTCTCGGGATCAGCCGAGCCTTCAAGGCGCACTCCAGATACATCTACTTCGGTTGCTCTATCCCTCCGGCTTGAACAAGGGTTTACCGGGGGTGCTCAGATCGGCATGTTCTATGACCCAATGATTGCCAAGCTCGTGAGCCACGGACGGGACCGGACCGAGGCGTTGAGAATGCTCAGACGAGGACTAGAACAATACAAAGTAGTCGGCGTTTCTACCAACGTCGAGTTTCTCAGAATGCTCGCAGGCAACCATGCATTCATCAAAGGGGACGTTGAGACGGGATTCATCAAGAAACGCTGTTTAGAACTGTTCCCTCCAATTGCGGACCCTTCCCCAGAACTATTAATGGAGGCTGCGTTGTTTGTTGCACTTCGTGATCAAGCGGTTCCATCTATTTCGCAGGGCCCGTGGGGGTCTCTTGGCGCACGACTGTTCGGCGGAGATACACCTGATGGCTCGGCGCCGACGACAATCAAATCGATCGCTGCTCGTCTTACATCGCTGGCTACGCTTGCCGCGTTCTCCATGGTCACGACGACCGTCTTGCAACCGTCGCCGCCTGCCGTGCCAGTGTCTCCCAACGCGATGGAACGATGCCGGCAGACGTGATGAAGACGACGCTGATGCTCCCACGCCCAGCATGGCTCTCGTCGCTGAGCAGACGTCCTGGCGGCGCACAAGGGCGTGCTGCATGCACCTATACTGAGTCTAGTCGTTGAGGTGCGCGTGAGTCCAGGGCAGCGCGTCAACAAGGGTCAGGGAATGGTCGTGTACCACGCACATCGAGGTCGCGAGCGTCGCAGAGGCCATCGGGTGTGTGAAGGTGGAAGGGAGTTAGTGGACATTAAAGAAGATGCAGGAGAAGGGCGGTGACTCTTCACTTCCATCACTTGGACTACAGTATAGTGCTCACTGTAATGGATGCAATCTCATCAAACTTATTATCAGGTACACAATGATCTGGCAACATAGCTGGTGAAACTAGTAAGTCATGCTGCTTACACAGCAACCTCACCATACTTGCTTCAGCAAGGGCTAGATTATGCATGTGTGGAATCAGAACCCTATGTAACCCATTGATGAAGCAACAACATACTACTTGTTCTTTAGTGGGACAGGGCAGAGAATAGCTTGCCCAACTTGTAAGTAACTCTTTCCTTTGGTTTCCTTCCCCTTCTGACAATTACCAACCTTCAAAGTGTGGGCATGATGCAATACAGCTCTGTTTGTCACCTCCTTATCCACACCAATAAACAAAAATCTCCATGGTAATTTTCTCTTGGTAGGTGGCATAGAGCTCCATAGCTGATCCACACTTTGCTGGGTCAAGTTGTCACTAGTATGTTCATACTTGAAGATTGTCTGGATGACAATAACTTGTTTTTTGGTGACAATTGCTCCTTGGATTCCAGGGTAATCAGCTGAATTTGTGGGGCACCAGTAGAATTTGGAATTGGAGTCAAGATCATTGGAAATTTGAAGGGCACCAGCTTTGTAACCTTCATTGAAAAAATTGCCTGCATCATACCATTGGATGTTAATTGTCTTCCCAAGAGCCAGGAAATGTTGGGTGAATTCCTTGTATATTCCACTTGCTGCTGAGTATGTGGTGGGATACCTTGACATCTCTGTAAAGAATTTGATCTTGATGTCCTGTGCCACCTCCTCAGTGACTGCCTTTGCCAACTGACTGATAAGCCAATTGGTTGGAATGATTATGGATGGGATATGTCGGATGAGAACATCATCATCCATGTGTGGTCTAACAAAGAAAACAGAAGATGCTCTCCAGAAAAGTGCATTTTTGAGAATTATGGTGGCATGCAGAGCAATCTTGATCTCCAGAACTATTTTGATGATAGTATCATAGTTTTCAAATTCAAGCTCCTCTTCTAATGAGGGATCCTGGCAGAGCATTTTCAAGATGTGAATATTTGGACCCCATTTGACTGCAAGATGTTCCATCAGATTAACATCATGCCCAGATATATAGCTTAAATTTTATTTGATAAGACTATCATAATGCAACAACAATACAACTTACGCAAGATTTTCAAGCTCATGAATGGACCAGAGATCCATGATGTATAAATGAACACCATATAGATTTATCCATTCCCATCGCTCAATAGCTGGGAAAGTTACTTGAAAGATTTTGACACCAGTCATAAGAAATGCTAGTGGAGGAATCTTCACTACTTCAGTGGAGTCAGAGAATGCCCACAGGAATGGAACATGTTGTTTCAAGGTGAAATCAGTGCTTCCATGGAGAGTGACCCCTTCTGCTGTGAAGAGTGCATAGCCATCAAGATGTCTATTCCAAGGGACCTGGACTGCCACTGGTTGTTTTTCACGGAGTCGTTCAATGACAGCATATACAAGAAACACTGATTTTCCTACAGGCCAGGATTAGAAGACCTGTGTCCAAATGATTTTGACTCATACCAATGCCATGCTGCCCAATGATGCAAGCACCCATGTTATACAATCCACCAGTGTTCTTGAACTCATTCATTGCATCACAGTACTCTTGAACCACCAAAATCTTTTCATCTATCCTGCAGCTTGGAGAGCAAAGGAATTCAACTGCTTGAAGATGTTCTCCTAACTTTAGGAGCTCAACAGTTTGCATGTTTGATCCTGCCTGGCGAGTTTGAGTCTCTTTGAAGATGGAAGAGTTTCCCCAGACAGCTGTCCTAAAAGCATTCAGCAAGGCAAGCATCCATGAATCAGGATCAGAGGAAGCCATTGGGTGAAGTGATGAAGTTACAGATCAGATAAACAAAGATTCTCGCTTTGTGCTCAGCTAATGCTGTGCTCCTTCACTGCTCTAGCATTACCTCTCAGTCGAGAACTGCAATCATGCCTGTTGTGGGCTCTCAAATCCAGCATAGTGATCTGATCCCACATGGTTGTAATCTTCTGTGAGGGTAATATCAAGTTTCTGTGGACTATGGTGGTGCTGTGGACATGACTACTGTTCAATTTAGAATGGTGCCCTTAACACCATTGTCAAGTTTCTTGCCGAGTTAAACATATGTTGTAGAAGGCATTGGCAACACAAGTGTTTTCATCAAGAAAATATTGAATGTCTAAGACATGCAGAAGTGGAAGTCTTTCAGATACATTCAGTGATGTGGTCAGCCTTTGGGTGGGTGATTGCTCAGTCACAGTGTGCGGCAAATGAGCTGCTAATCACATGCGTTCTACAGGTGCCGACACACGACTCTTCTCGGCAGACAGGACGAAGATGATGCTAATGCTCCCACCTGTGGCTTTCGTTGTTGGGCAGAGGTATCCTGGCGGCGCACACTTATGTAATGGCGTACTGCGTGAGTTCAGGGCAGCTCGCTGATAAAACACCAAAAGTTGAAATGCATTACATTTAGATTCAATCACGGGTGTAGCCTGCAGAGCCCCATTCGATGTCTACAATCACTGGGATAAACGATGCAAAATGAAACTTACGGACAACGTACCGATGAGCGCTTCTTTGGAGCTTCGTTGGTTGGCTAGATCTCCGAGATAGGACTCCTGACCCTCGATCGCAGTATCCTTGATGGCGATACAACGAATCATATGATCCAAGAAAGGATTGTAAATGACACCCAACACAGCACGCTTTGATAGACGAAGCTGAGGGAGATGGAGCAGAATGGGAAACCATGCACAAAGATGACGCCGTCTGGAATACCATCAAGCAAACATGTGCCATTCCGAAGTGGACATCAGAACAAGATACGGCTCCAGAATCTGAGATGGGGTTGGCCTAGTTGGCGTCAGCAAGTTTCGCATTCCCGTCGGTATTATCGTCGTGGTCGCCGTATGATCAGTACTAGTAAAAGTTTTCATTTGCATCACGATCCGTCTGCATGCTCCTGCATTATCGGCTATTCTGCAACCCTGTATTCTATATGCAACGCCAACCGATGACCATTCCACTATGTCAGACATATCTCAGGAAAACCCATTATCAATTCCATGCCGCCGGCTTGGAAGACGACCCGAAGATGCCTTTGGATACTTGGTAATGCAAACGCGTTTGCATTTCTGTTACTATCCACACCATGTCTCTCGCAGGGTTGAGCGAGGGGGAAGCTGGAGTGGGCAGAAGCGCAGGCCCCGATGAACAACAGCCGCTCGCAGCGAGAGTACGTTTACTTAGTCCCTAATGTCTATCCTCGATGAAGACAACATGGTCAAGAGTAACTGTCGGTACGAAGGACGCTAACTCTCTTACTACATACATCACTGGGGTCGAACGTACGGTTATCAACGAATGTGGGGAAGGATCCACGAACGGCTGGAAACTGGTGTGATTATATGTGGTATTCTTACCAATTTCAACATGACCCCCGCTTGATCCTTAGTGGAACGTGGTCGCATAGGAAGTTGGGCGCTCAACTTTTGTCTGGCTGCGCAGGGTGCGATCGACGTTTGCTGGCGAGCATAGTATGCAGATATCTATTTCGCATCAGCTGACTTGCGAATCAGGGAGATCGGATGTTGGTAAGCAGCATCATCCGGATCATCGTTTGATCGGTGACGGACGTGGTTGATCCCTTAGGCCATGGGATGTTTGTGTGAGACAATTGGATCTGTGCCAATGTCGGTTCCCGTCTCTGTGACGCGTTTACAGATTCCAACGTCTGAGCGCATTGCAACAGGCTCCCGCCGTCGCTATACAAGAGGCAGGCGGGAGCGTCACAGCCCGCTCCCTTTTTGCATCGGAAAGCCCCGAAGTCGATCCTTTCAACACGTTGACCCCGGGCGTCTTGATAAGTCGTGAATTTCTGGTCGTCAGAGCTATCTCGACGACATCAGGTGAGACTTGCAGGGAAGCGCAGTTGCTTCTATCCAAAGAGTTTACGAGACGGTTTTGGATATGGCTCTGATGTTACTTTCATGAATTATTCAATCATCGGAGGCTATCGTGTAAACAAGACAACGTTCCCAGAATGTGGTTGTCGCGTAAGTTGTCACATGACAGAGGCTAGCCAGCAGGTCCCCTCACGTTCATCTGGTGGGCTACCCGGCAAAACTGGTCCTACCTGTGGTCGTTCGAAATTCGGACAGGTCAAAGGTCCGTCCGCACGAAGCTATTATCGTCGCTTTCGCCTCATCTGATATTCACTCTCTCAGATACATCCCTAGCTGGGGAGAAGCTCCCTTACTCTTGGCCGGCCATGTCCTTGCAACATGTTTCACTGAGCTGCGATCCAGAAGCAACTTCTCTTAACTTTCTGAAATGACAGATTTGATTCCAAAAGAATACGACGAGCTCGACCAGTGTGGCAAGATGATTTGATGCAACACCCGGGCCGTCCTGAGAACAGCTGATTCCTCCGGAGCCGACCACGTCAGTTCGGCAAGGGGACGTACCTCCCTGTTTATTTGCTTGTCCGGTTTTTTAAACAGAAATTCTGGTCCTGGTGAGGTCTACGACCACCACCAGCCGATTATATGCGCTCTTTCAGGAAGCAGTCACATGTTCTCGAGCTCGATGATTGCACCGCTCCGCTCTTGGCCTCCAAACTAGAGATCGAGAACAAGGCAGTTTTTGGTAGTCTAACAGATCGTGTTCGAATCATACAGATGGAGTCTACCAAGATCGCGTGCTATCCGGGCCTCTACTTTGTTATTCGATGTCGCACATCAGGGCTTATGACGGAGTCGTTGGGATCATACTCGAAACACGAGTCGATCGCCTCCGATCATGCACCTTGCGAGATGATAGTAGGAGGCCCACGTGTGCACTGGCACCAGAGAGCTGTGCGTGATCGTCAATCAGCAGCTTGGCGAACCGCTTCAACTGCCATTCCGTCTCTCTCTCCACGTCCATCATGTCAACCCCTCTTGGAGCTGCTGAGTTGCGCTCGATCCTCGCCTTCACTGTCAACGTCGCACGCACCGCTGGGACGCTCATCCTGGAAGGATCTCAAGCGATCCAGGCGTCTACAGATATCAACGAGAAGAAAAATTCGGTCGATCTAGTGACGCAGTACGACGTTGCGGTCGAAAACCTGGTGATGGGCGAGATCAAGAAAGCCTATCCCACGTTCAAGTTGTGTGTGACTCGTTTGACACCTCTGACATGCTTTGACCTGCTCGACGACAGCATCGGCGAAGAGTCTGCCTCTGCTGGGGTGCTCCCCGAACTGACCAACGAGCCGACGTTTTGCGTCGATCCCATTGGTGCGTGTGTGCCACTTTCCGTCGTTCGCCTTCAGAAGTAATACTACGTATCCGTATCACAGACGGGACCACGAATTTCATACATGGCTTTCCGTTTTGCTGCATCTCCCTCGGTCTGATCTACGAAAAACGTCCCGTGCTCGGTGTCGTGTACAACCCGTTCATCGAGTATCTGGTGCGACCACTCTCACCATCTTCTGTCGTCGCGATCTCACGATGTCGACGGATCACAGTACACTGGGATCGAAGGCCAGGGATCGTACCTTACCCGAGGCACCAGTCATCCCCAAAAACTCCCCCTCTCGTCCCCGAAACCCCTCCAATCCCTGTCCAAGGCTCAGCTCGGTACCTCTCCCGTGATTCCTTTCCTTGAGCACCCCTGACAGATTACTCCAGCCGTCGAGTGGGGTTCCGACAGAGGCACCCCCGCGATCACCGACAAGGCAAACTCTTTCCTGAAGCTCGCAGGGGACAGCTCCATTCCGGGAGGACGGATGGTGCAGTCGCTTCGCTCGATGGGCAGCGCGGCGCTCAACTTTTGTATGGTCGCGCAGGGCGCGTTGGACATGTATTGGTGAGTCTCCAATCTCGTCATCGCATCGACGCTGACGTCGCCCAGGGAAATCGGATGCTGGTGAGCGCCTCGTTCTGATTTCGAGACTGTTCCCTGACGGGTCGGACTGGATAGGCCATGGGATGTGTGCGTAAGTGAGAGCGGTTTGATCGCTCGTACGCTTCTGACGAACGTCGTCGCAGGCTGGCATGGTGATCGCACAAGAGGCCGGTGGTGCCGTGACGGGCTCGCACGGCGTCGTGAACTCGGCGAGCGCGGACGTGGATCCGTTCAAAGTCACGCCGGATGTCCTCACGGGTCGCAAGTACTTGGTGATCAGGCGGATTGCTGATCAACCCAACGAGACGGGAAGACAAGCCCAGCTGCGGCTCGCGAAAGAGTTTTATGCAACTGTCAACGATACGGACGCAAAGTAGAAGGCGATGAGGCATGGGAGTACTGGTTGCTCTGGCAGAATATTCTGATAAAACGTGAAATGGTGCAATGAGTAATCGCGATTACGGTGGTCGGATTCATGTGATCGGGGATTCTGGTCACGTGGATGGAATCTCGTCGTGGATCAGTCTGGGATCCAAAAAAGCGACGGCCAGAAAGTTGCGTGCGAGTGTCACCCGAGCCGCCTTGGGACCCATCAAAGCGTTTCTCTTCTTTTCCGCTCTTCTCCAATGGCCACCGTCGCGTCCGCCTCCTCTGCCTCAAACGCTGCCTCTGGCATCACCTCTGCCAGTGCCAGCAGTTCATCACAAGCCATCGGCATAACAGGCGGGCCAGGCTTCAACCCAAACGCAACCCATGTTTCCGTCGCTGCCAACGGAAACGCCGGAGCGATTGTATTCACCCAGCCTCCAATCCAATCCACTTCCTTCTTCAAAATTGCTCCCAGCCAACTCTACACCTTTGGCTGGAACTTCACAAACCTCGCCGTCACCCCGACCTCCCTCACCGTATCCGCCGCCTGCGCAAACGGCAACACTTATCCTGTGGGACCTTCGAACGGTGTCATTGCAGGAGATGCAAGCAGCGTGGTCTGGGATGTGTATTCTTACCAGACTTCCCATCCTAGCTTGCCGCTCCCTCAGGCCACATGTACCTTGCTCGTGTTCGCAGACGGTGGCCCCAGTGCGGCTCCGACCCCAGGTTACCTAGCCCCAAATAATCAACTCCGATTTGCTCTCTATACCCCTCAGCCGTACGCACCTCTGCCTGGTATGTCTATTGCACCTTACGCTTGCGTCCGCCCCATTGATATCTCTTTTCAGCTTGGCAATGCAGTGGTTGTGGGGGTGCACTCGGACAGTTCAAGGCCCATCCGGCTTCGATCGCTCTCGTCACCACCTTACTTATCGTCTTCCTTTCGGGCTTCACGACGCTGCGCAGAGTCTGGGACTAGGCCTGCCTTTCCCCTTTCTTTTCCTCTGCTTCAGGTCGTACGCCACGGATTCGGCCGTCTTGGGGTTTCACAAACATTTCAAACGGACTTGGACTGGACAACGCATATACGTACTATCTTCATGCCGCATTTTTTATGACTTTACCTGTAGCGCCATATCGCACCACTTTCGTGGTGCAATATGCTCTTGTTACATACTCCGTCGCAGCCTTTGACATCCTCACAGACCATGCTTGCATACCACTGCATTGCCGTGATGTCGGGACACGTCTTTGTTTGGTTGACTGACTTGGACAGTACATAGACGCGATCAATGGAGGGTGCCATTCGTCGGTGACTTCGCGAGTTGACACACGATCCTTCACTTTTTCCAATCTTTGGCACAATCGTTGATTTTATCATTCACGGGTTCGAGTCGCCGCGCCTGTGTCGAAAGAGTACTACCGTTACCATATTGTCCTCATAATGGAAGACGTTTATTTACTGCCGGGTAGCGGTGACGTGAAGCGAAGTCTCGGCATATGAATCAAAAATGAAGTTCATTGTGCCACTCCGCATACTAGTGCGCAGTGTGAGTTAGGCAACGGCCGGACTCACTTCTGTTTCACTGATCCATTTATCCGTCTGGTGACTCAGCCCGAGCTCTTGATGCATGCTCGCTCTCAAGGACGGCGAGCCCATGTGCCGTCAAGGACATCGGGCCGCGGGATCGCCGACATTGTTCATCTCCAACTCGGGTCCTGGCAGGTTATGCTCCACTGTCATAAGGGTTTCGTCGCCTTCCCATGTGCCACTCTCCAGAACGGGACTATGATCGCGACTCGGACTCTGATGAACAGAAAGGCTGCTCCACCTGCAATCTACGGGTTCTCGTTCGCGACGGGTTTCAAGGTCGTCTCTCTAACGTCGTTCCTTCCCCAGAGGGAAGTTTAGTGTTCCTGGTCACCGCAGGTAGGTCCTATCTCGCAACGTTCCGAACCTTTTGACATCGACAGGACTACGCGCGTTGCAACGAGTCGAGGGGCGTTCATAGTCGTCTCGCCACGAAGAATCAGGAATGGCCCGACGGCCCGGGTGTCCTTTATCCCGTGCGTTTTCTTAGACACCAGAACCTGAGCACGCCATGGTACCGACAAGCAGGAAAGCAGTACTGCTTGTCCTCTTCATCGCGTTCGGTGAGTGTTACGACCTGTACCAGTAAGGCTTGACTAGCAAAGCTGACGGGGCCAATAGGAGGCGATGTTTAAGATGTAATTGCATTACATAAATCCCTGGATCATTTGGACAGGATTTCTGTTCGGATATGACATGGGCATCATTTCGGTACGACAGACGACGTTTCTGCTAGTTCGGAATAAGAATAAATGATCTCTGTAGGGTTGTCGCATCATGCTAGCTTTATAGACTGATTCGGTGAAGTGGGTTCCGCTGGCCACTTGTGCCTTTCCAGCTCAAGACAGTCGATCAACGATCATCGTATTGTCGCTCTCTGCAGGGTATGTCTTGGATTCGTGTCCCTCCTGGTGGATCTGAGGGCCCACCTCCACAGACTATTTTGGCATGTATACACTACATCTCCATATCCAGTCGCTTTGCTTACCCTGCGAAGGAGCACTCGCGCGAGCACTCACGGCTGATCGACTAGGGCGCCGAGCCATTCCCCCCTAGTCTGCAGTGTTCATCGTTGGTATCGTCATTCAAAGGGGGACCGTCCCCATTCACTGGCTCAGCTCGTCATTGGATGTTACATCGCAGATCTAGGTGTTAGTTCTCCCTCAGGTATAGACCTATGCCAAGTCTTCGTTCTTAAACTGATCGTGTATTCGATAGCTATCGTTCCACTTTACAACGGAGAGACCGCCCCAAAAGCGATTCGTAGTACGAATTTGGTAATTTATCAGGTACAAATCATCAGCGAGTGCGGGTTGCAAGTTCCGGCCTCTAATGGCATATGAGTGGCAAGTTCGCTAGGATTTTCCTCAGTTAACCGTTCAAGCTAGGCAACCACAGGCTTGACAGTTCAGGCTCGGCTCGCGCCAACGCGCGAAACTGTCCATCTCTGATAGTCTCGACAATCGCCGACACCTGGCCGCCGAAGGTGTGGTCAAGTTCCTCCGCATCCAGGAACACGGCGATCAGGGACTCTAAGGAGGACGGTCAGCTAGCTAGTTGGCCTGCGGATGGCGTGGGGATCGATCCTGCTCTCCGGCATGTTTTTCCTACCCGAGTCGCCGTAAAAAGGTTATCTTCGTATCCTTTTCGTGTACTTACGTCCAGACAAGAAGACGCAGTCGTCACTTGCTTTGGACCGGGAAGTAAGATGTGTTACCGCAGAACTGAACAATGTTCCAGAGGACAATGCCATAATCGTGGAGATGGCCAATGAACTCGAGTTTGCTATCAAAGCTGAGAACAAGGGCAGCAAAGCGACCTGGCTCAAGCATTTCTCTCCAAGAAACGCCATGTGGTGATGCACGATCAACGGAGTGATGCTGCAGTTTGTACCAAGTCTTTTATTGTGCGTCGTCATCGGTCTCGCATCCCGCACTTGAGTTCGCTTTTCGATAGATGATTATTACGGGGACATTTTCTTCGAGAGTGCTGGCGCCGGGTATGACAGCGCCCTCTCGGAAAGTGTTCGCTTGTGCCGTAGTCTAGTTTCCGTGGTAGGAACTCTTCCCGCTCTATACATACTTTATTGAGACTTGGGGTCGCCGCAAGGCCATTTCACACTAAGAGCATCTACTCCTTGGCGCATCCGCACAAGTTGTTTGCGCGTTCATTGTGCGTGTCGTCCACCTTGAACCAGAATTTGTCTGAGGATCCGTTGGCCATTTCCATCTCGCACTATCTGGGGCCATCTGTCTCTGCGCTGATAGAGCGCAACAACTTAGGCTGGTGGAGGCGTCGTCATCACGCCTGCGATCCTTCAAGTCTTCATCTTTGGAACGACTGGGGCCGAACACCTTGGGTCTACCTCGGCGAGTCCTTTCCGCTCCGCGTCCGACCCAAAACGATCGCGGTCTCCGGGAAGTGCTTCGAGTAAGTCTCCGTTCGCTGCGCACGGTGTATGCCGATGGGCGCCGCGCGCCCAGACCGGTTCTGTCCTTCTCCCCGCGCATCGTAGCCAGGTGCGTTTTTTTCCGCCTTCGACTCCACCCTTTTTTTTTTCTGGCTTTCGTTTCGAGCACGAGAAGCGGACGGCTCATCCCGAGGTCGGACTGATAGGATCGGTCCCTTGATCAGGCTCTTTTTTTTTATAAAAAAAAAGCCTCCCGGTCGGTCTCGTTTACGTCTACTCGTGCATTCCCGAGACCAAGGGCATCATGCATCATGACGCTGGAAGAGGCGAGGCGTTCTTAATGCCTCCACATATCCCCCCCGTTTCACGCGCGTTCGACGCCACGAACAGGTGGACGAGTCGTATCGGAGGGGCGTCCCTGCTTTGGGCGCTCGGCAGGGCGGAAGCCGGGCGAGAAGCGTTATCGCCACTGGCACGACGAACACGAAGTGGCACGAGAAGTGCGTTTCGGGATCCGAGGACGTTGCTTGAAAGGATCCTGCGGGTGACAAGAGGCCGTTTGGGTCCTGACGCCGTCGTATTTTTGTCGTGTCGACGCGTTGTGTCCGTTCTCTCTTTTTCTGATTCCGGACATTGTGCGGGTCGTGAGATTCACGGCTTCGTACACTACGTCCCTGAAAGAACTTTAATGAATGGACTCGTTTGACAGCACTGTGCATGGACATGTGAACAGTGCACGTGGGATTCGTGCGTTCGTGAAGACGACGGAATATGTTTCGATGTCATGGATCCGAAACACCACGGTGCAACTGATCGCGAACGAGGGACCTGTTTTGCGGCGATGTCGAGCCAATGATACAGGCACTAAGACGACGACGTCTCGGATGTATCCGACAACCAATTCTCCCAGTTCGCAACCACGTCACTCAGCGAACCTGTGCCGTTCTCCTCCCCCTTCGACAAAGCCTCCGAGTCGTACGCGACCCCAAATACGCCCTCGACGACCGCCCGCCGAAGAAAAGGCACGAAAACGCGGACATATGCCGCCCCGACAGCCCGCACAACCTCCCTCTCGGCCGCATCGCCGCGCCACTCCTGTACATACACTAACAACCCCTCGCCACCCCGCGCAAGCCCCGACTCGAGCGCGTCGCGCACGCCGTCCAGCGCCCCCATCGGCGCGAGGGCCCGCAGCCTATTGAGAGCCCGTAGATGCGTATTGAGTGAGACCGCGAGCGGCGTGAACGTGGTCAAGACCTGGGGCGGGGCGTGTGGGGCGCTCGACGGCGGGATCGCGAGAGAGGACAACAAGGGGAGGGGCTGCGCCGAGAGGAGCCATTTGCTCGGGGGCGTTGGTTTGCTGCCCGACGGGGACGCGTGTCTGGCGAATGTGGTGGACCATTCGCGTTCGGCTCCGGTGCGGACGTCGCGCGCGAAACCGTCGATGACGGCGTGCGTGATCAGCGGAGATAAGAGCAAGCGAAAGTCCTTGACGAGAACGAGCGTTGAACACGGCGCGCTGGGACTGGAAGGGGTTACGCACCATTCCGAGTCTGGCCATCGCCGAACTGCAGTACGCCAGCTGAGTCGCGAGCGGGGCAAGGTGCGGATAAGCCCGCCAGAGGTAGGCCTTGATCGTTGGGAGCAGCAAACCGAGCAGCGTCGACGGAAGCGTTTGCTTGATCACCGGATTGGGGGGAGTCGTCGTGACTGGCAAGTGAGATGACGAAGCAGACCCGGAGGGGGATGACCGCTCGAGAAAGATGGTCGTATACTGCGTAACGAGGTCATAAGCACCTTCGCGCCAAACGTCAATGTGCTTCTTGAGAAACCTCGCCACGTCCTCGGCACGCCTATCCATTTCTTTCTCGCGATCCGCGGCGCTGCTCCCCGTGATCGTGTCATCGCTGAGTGCGGCGACAGACACGCCAGCATCCCGCTCAACGGCTTGGAGCGCATTCTGTAGGCAGTCCATGCGTGCGCTCACGAACGCGAGTGCAAGTTCGCTCTCAGGCATGACTTGCATCCTGCGGAGGAACTGGACTGCTTTCCAGAACGCAGGCAGCTTCCGCCCAGGCTCGTGAAGCGTACCAAGGAGAAGCAATCTCATCGCGTGTAACGAGGACGCAATTTCCGTCTGCAACGCGCTCACGAGCGGAAGCGGGCACGTAGACCCGTCAGAGTCGGGTAGTTCGCCGCCGCCGCCATCGCCCTGTGATCGGATGGTAGACAGCGAAGAAAGCGCCGTGGTGGCGTGCGCGGCCAACGCGAGTACTTCCGCGTAAAGCCCGTTACGGACGCAAGTGTCCATTAGGACGGGGACGTCGAGCAAATCACGAAGCTTGTCGTATTGTTCGAGAACGACGCGTGTGCGTTGCCGTTCTTCGATCACGGTAGGACCGCTCTTCTCGCGGAACGTGCGTGCCACATCGTCGAGCGCGGGGAGAGCCGTGTCCAGTAAGGTATTGAGCGAGGTGTCGAGCGACGAGAGAGAATTCAGAAGCGCGGAGGAAGTGTTGTGCAAGGAGAGAATAGTCGGATATGAAGTATGGGCGAGGGCGTTCAACGAAGCTGTCAACGTGTGCGATTGGGTGGAGAGGGTCGTCGGGGTAGACAACAGGTCGGGCAGTGGGAGAGATGGTAGTCCGCCGAGATACGACGCGTTTTCAGGACAGTCTGTCAGAAGGGCTGAGGAGGACGAGAGGAGATCCAGCAAACTCGTAGCTTCGTCATCAGTCGCCATGGCAGTCTAGTGGGATGTCCGACAAACGTCTGGGAACCACTCGACAGGTTTCAATACAAGTTGTTTTGGTGCGATAACTTGAAACTTCTGTTCCTGGTAAGTCACTTCGAGTGGAGCGTCCATCAAGATGCTAACAATACAAAGCAGGCTATGTTTAGTAGTCCAATGACGCGGAGCGTCAAAGTCGTCAGGTGATGGGGGGATAAGATAATTAGCTATGAAAGTCCTATCACTGGTCTCGAGTTGGAACGAACTATATGTATGTAAAAGCTACAGCAAATGAATTACTAGTGGAAAGTAGGATGCACAGGGCAGTGATTTCGATAGACCGTGTCGGACAGGTGCGGCCTTCGGGGGGAGGGCGTCTATTGGTTGCTAACACGAGTTAGTAACGGCTCTACCGCGCTGCCGACATGGAGTCAAAAGATCGAAGCCCCCTAGAAAACGGACACTTACCACCATGGCGCGGTGAACGCGGACATCATTTGTCATACGGAGGTCTACACCGCGGAAGGCACATGCCATCTTCAACCCCGAAAGCTGTCGATGACTGCTGGCCTTGTCCCACAAGTTGACCGTAATGCGCTCTAGGTCATCCCGAGTCTTGACAACTTCAATGAGGGTCTGTAGTGGGGTTTCTTGATCCATGCCAAAAGCAAGGTGCTGGATTTCCGTGGGAAGTTGACGGAAAACAGCGGTTACCGCAGACGTGGACGGGCGCTCCGTCCGCAGTTGGCGAAGAGAACGGCATCGGATGATGGCCGTGGCATGTTCAGATGTCGAACAGGAGGGAATAGCAAGTTCTCGCAGACTCTCCACATGGCTCTGGGTGAGGTAATCCAGCATGTCCAAACTAGGCTCGCGGTCCAATTCGATTGCGCAGAGGCTCTTCGCTTGCGAGGACGTATGAAGAAGCCACTCGAGGAAATCGAGCGAGGGCTCATGCTGGCAATTCATCCTCAGCCTGGTGAGCGCGAGAGCGAACGGCGGTTGGGTCAATCCGGGTGAGAGGTGGGGGGTCTTTCCGGTGATTGACAGTGACCGCAGGGAAGGCCAGATATCAAGAAGCTGGACTATGGACTGGTCGTTATCGGACCAGTTGCTAAAGTGCAATGACGTGACTGGTGGACCAGCACGGAGTAGTTCCAAGGTACCGGGCTCGAAGGATGGAGCCGGCCGACGCATGCGTTCAAGGGCGGGACTACCGACGATGTCTTTCCCTGGTTCCCCACAGCCATAGAGAGCAAGGCTGAGTTCGCGGAGATTAGGGCAAAGGGTAACAGCGCGGGCAAAGCAAGCCTGTTTGAGAGGCCCAGGCTGGTTGTTATCCAAAACGACACGCATCTGAACAACGGAGTTGCCAAGCATGCTACCTCGCTCTGTGGAACGATCTACAGCATAAACGAACGAGTTGTACGCAGCCTGCGAGCAGAGATGGATTCTCCTGAAAAGAAGTTTCTGCGCAGGGAGTGACCACGACCTGCAGACCAGAGAGGAAGTCCGGAGAAATTCAATGTCTGTGGCACCATCCCCATAGCACGCGGTTTCAAGGATGTCCAGGACGACCTCAAGGGGAATGCCACGCGCAGGGACACGTGGCACTTGAGAAATTGTAGGAAACCCGGGGGGAGGAGGTGCAACGGTCAAGTCGAAAGACACCTGATGTGGCTCAGCCTTGGGCACGTTAGGCATGCTCAGTGGGCAGCGAGAGCAATACTCACTCGTGGAGAACGCATCCAGGATCGTAAAAAGTTGAATAGGCCCATCAGTATCGTAACCGTCGTGGATTATAAGGAAGACAGACGTGAATCGTAGAATGAACACCGTCACAGACGCGTCCGAGATCAGGAAGGTGGGCATCGATCGGAAGGCTGGTCTCGTTTTATATGTCGGCGATATCATCGACGGAGCGGACACGGCGATTTCGCGTAATTGGACGTCCGAGCATCTCGAGTTTTACTGGATCGGACGCTGAAAAGGTTCCGACACAGCACGAGCCTCAGGTTCGGGTCGTCCTGGGCATGCAGCTTCGGTTCTTGGCGCCCATTGTTTGACCACGCGGCTCAACAGAGCTCCCAGGAAATATGAGCTCCTGACTCGCAATGTCACCGCATGCCCAAAAGGAGTCATGAGGTTCCTTCGTGACGGGACGCACGAACCATGATTGGCTATGCCAAGGTAACTCAGCCCGGCCTTAACCAGCGTTGCACACCTCCGCAATTATCGTGGCCAAGTCTGCAACCCGCGAGGAAAGTTCAACGTGCTACAAACTGCAGCAAATAAGCACTGCTTTTGTCAACGTACGTGAGCTGCGTATTTCCACTCACTCATCCGCGATTGCCAAGAAACATAAGTTGTGGCCGACCAACCTCACGAAGTCGACCACAATGCATGAATTCTGGCTTGGGTCGGAGTTTGGCATGCAGATTGTAGGGTTCGGACGTGTGATATATTGCCTACCGGAAAGAGATATCAAGACGGGAAAACTGTAGTCACATGTCATGGACAGTAACCGGCTGTTGACCACTAAAATCTCGTCTTACATCCGGTTGGCCCATGACACGTTGGAAACTCAGCGGGAGGAAGTGAGGCCATCCGGAGTATCATGTGAACGGAACAAGTGCCGCAAGATACGTCACTTGGACGAAGAAAACAGACTCGTCATCGCGTGTACGAAGTTGGTTTCTTTCCATGTTTTACAAAAGGTGCGGTTAGGAAGCATTGGTTTCCTGGATGTGCACCTGCTAGTCTCGTGACGCATCAGAAGAGAGGCTTCGTACCTGGACGGTTCCCTAGCTGAGGACTTGCTCAGCGAACTTGAGCATGCCTCTGCATCACTGGACATGACTGCCATCACCGCGGACGAAGCAGAGTGCAGAAATATTCTGCCAGGTCTTCCATTTGTGCGAGGGGAGTGGAACGCCTCCGCCACTGTCCAGCGGGGTACCTTGATCTCGGGGCCGCAAACAATAGGGCTCCCAGAAACAAACGGATGTGGGAGTCAGTTGACTACACACGGATCAAGGGCGAGATGCGATCCGCCAGGGAAAGACGCTGTTCCACTGCCATTGGCTGAACCGGCTTGATTTGGCAATCTCCCGAGCCCATTTTCCACGCCGACTTGCCGTCACATTTCCATGTCCAAGTCGACGCTGTCCTCCGTCGTATCGTCTCTGGTGCGGGCCTCGGTGGGCGTCGCTATGCCGGATACCGTCCCAGATGAGGATCTCGACAAACACGTCGCAGAACTCATTCTCAAAGAAGCCAAACAAAAGGCTGACAACTACGGCCAGCTAGGCATAAAGGCGTACTTGCCGACTGCGTACGCTGCTCGTTCAGTCCGGTTGATCAATCTCATGACGGTCTTGCAGCCCCGACCCAAACGCCCCACGACCCAATAAGCGCTTCCTCTCATCCATTATTCGGAGCACCGATGACCACAACAAGACTATACTGCGTGCACAGGCCCTCGCTGCTCAAGAAATTAAAAAGGAACGAGACGAGCAAGAGAGGAGAGAAAGACGGGCACGCGCAGAAGAGGCTGCCGCTGCAGAGCGGTCAAGGCGGCGCAGGAGGCGGGACGACTATGAGTCAGACGAATGGGATCCGAGGAAGGCCAGAGTGAGGCGAGGGCCTCGGCCAGATTCCAAATCCTGGGAGAGCCATTGGAAAACTGGCCGCGAAGACGAATCCGAGCGAGAGAGGAGGCAGAGGCGAAGTACGCGGTGCCATCGTTCGCGGTCAGTTTCGCAAGAAAGTGCCCGGACACGAGATCCCCGGCACAGGAAGAGCCACGAACGGACGTCGAAAGACCTGGACGGCGACGACAACTCTCGACGCAGTGAACGCAGCCGACGAAAACACTCGCGACGCGAGAGTAGAGACGAAGACAAGAAACACAAACGTCGACGACGGACGAGTCGGTCACCGAGTCTTGAGCGGTCCACTACACCTCAGAAACACACACGCTCTGCTTCCCTTTCAGATGATCAGTATACGCAAGCGAAAAGGCCAGCTCAAGATCATGCACTACAGAGTCCCTCTCGGTCCTCTCAGACGCCAATTGATGATGATACAGTGGACGTCGATGTCGAGTCTTTTCGCGCATCGAAGGGCAAGGAACGCGACACCGGCGATGTCTCATCACCGGCTAGTCCCCCACGGGTGCGCTCACCCTTGCCTACCCCTCGGCCTCCAGTACGTCGTCCACGTGGTCGTGCCACGTTGTCAACATCCGTTCGCTCCCCTTCGGTCTCGCCGCCGCCACTTCCTCCCGCCGCTCTCCCATCCAAAATGGATAAATACTTCGAGGACTCGTACGACCCGCGTCTTGACGTAGCCCCCCTATCTATTCCCACTGTACCCCAAACAGGGCTTATCAACGACTCGGAATACGAAGCCTGGGACGCTATGCTGGAACTTCTACGCCAACGCCGCGAGGACAAAGAAGAGAAGAAGAGGTTAGAGAAGCTGGGCTTCGACACGAGCGACAAGAAAATTCCAACTTCAAAGCTCAAGAAGTACAGCGAGGGCGGTGATAGCATCATGGAAATCGAGTACAAAAAGAAGGGGAGCATCAGGGAGTGGGACCTGGGTAAGGAAGGGTTTTGAATTCGTCTCACCACACACTCGCACGACTCCACGCATTTGTACAACTGATTCTGTATACCCTCATTACCATGCCAATGCTGGTGTTCTATCTTCCACAAAGGTTGATACACGCCGACACAGGTTACCGCCAGCTGTTTGAGCGTTTCATGTTCGAACGGCGTGAAAAAGTTCCGTTTGGGGTCCAACTTGGCTTTGTTTGAAACCCGCCCCTGTCGTGGACAGGAAGCTACAGCCAACGTCTGCCACAGTTCTCGCATCAAGTAGTGGACCGGATCTCTTCAGGAGCCGGGGTTCAGTTGAAGAGGATTGGCTCACCATTAACCCAGTTGTGGAAGTGCTACCCACGGTCATGGGGTAGAGTTCGTAATGGGGCCTACCTGCGACAGGGTGTCAATCCCTGTTGGAGGGGACAGCCAATCAGCGCCGTCGCCTTCCCTGTGCCTGGATCAGCATCATGTCACTCTATTGCAAGTGAGGTGATTTACGTGTCGAGGCTCAAGACACGTTCGCATCCTTCCGAGTCTTGAGAGAAAAAACGACGAATGTGCGGAATATATCCAATGGTCGTTCATCGTCCCTTCCGGGCAGCGCCTGGACCCAGTGTCCTAAGAGGCACGTCATTCAAGCTCTCACTCCTGACACTGTCGTTCATGCCTCCCATTTTCTCGTCGTTTTCCTTGTGGTAACTTCGAATGCCGTCCGACGCTGACTGCGATTGCATTCATCACAAGCCTAGCGACTCCAGATCCCGCCAGCATTCTAGCTTGGTAGTCATTACCGCTCTCAACGAGCGCCGTCGTAGGTCCTTGCAGCAGATCGATGATGCACCCTTTTCGTACGTTGACTCCTTCCTCTGTTCTCTTCTCCCATGCATGGTCTGCCCAGGTGGATCCATGCCAGGATATGCTTCGTCGCAGGCGTTGGTTTCTTTACCGAGGCGTAAGTCCACTCATGCATCATCCCCTGCCGTACTCTGAATATCCCTCAAGCTACGATGTGTTCGCTATCAGCATCATGGTGTCCATGTTGGGCTACGTGTATGGGAACGAAAAGGGTAACAGAACATCCCGCGCCTTCTTCTTCCACCACTGCAGCTCGTTCTCATAGGTGACCTCAGACCATGGCAGTCGACGGGTCTTAAAGTCGCCGCTCCTATTGGCAACTTGGTTGGCCAGCTGATCTTTGGCTTCCTTTCGGATATCCTTGGGCGTAAACGGATGTGTGAGTCGAGTCCGCACCCAGCGCTACCTTGACAGTTCGTTCAATTGTTATGGAAGACGGCGCTGAATTAGTGTTCATGATTACCGCAACATTTGGTCAAGCCCTTGCTGGCGTGGGTCATGCTGTCGATATCATCGCTGTACTCATCCTGTGGCGCTTTGTCGTAAGTGCGCCTGCGCTATTTCGGGGATCCCATGATTATACGGCGCATTAGATGGGGGTTGGTTGTGGAGGCGACTACCCTCTCAGCGCTATCTTCATGTCTGAATTTGCACCAACTCGAATACGCGGCCGTCTCATGACTGCGGTATTCGCCTGCCAAGGCTGGGGTCAACTCGGTAAGCTTATAAATTAGTCAGACAATTGTTTTTACGAGCTCCTGCAGCTGCGGGTCTTGTCGCATTAATCGCTGTAGCTGCTTATAAAAGCGCGATTCACGACGCCAACTACCCGGCCACCGTGCCCGTGGATTGTACCTGGCGTATCCTCGCCGGATTTGGATGTATTCCTGGGATAATCGCGTTTTACTTCCGCTTCACCGTCCCAGAAACGCCTCGTTTCACTATGGATATCGAACGGAATATCCACAAAGCTACTTCTGATATCAATAAGATGCTCTTAGTCCAACAACATGCTGAACCCCAGGACATGTTCGTAGACTCAGTCATAGCACCCCGCGCTTCCTTGCCAGACTTCAGCAGACATTTCTCCAAATGGAACAACTTGAAGGTTCTCATCGGTGCTGCTTATTCCTGGTTCGCACTCGATGTGAGCGAGTTTGGGTTTGGTCGTACGCGCGTCTGATAGACATACAGATCACCTTCTACAGCCTTGCTCTTAATAGTTCCGCCATTCTGACATACAGCGACTTTGGAAAAATCCAGGGCAATAGCTCCGATGACGTTTACCAGAGCCTCTTCGGAATTTGCTGCGGGAACATTGTATTGACCGTTGCTGGCTTCATTCCGGGGTTCTGGATGTCTTTCTTCCTCATTGATGTATGGGGTCGCAAGACGATCCAACTCATAGGTTTCGCTGTCCTGACCGTCCTCTTTTTGACCATGGGTATGTTTCATGTCGCGCGTATTGTCCGTCTGTGACCATCCCCGCCCTCCGTAGGCTTTGCTTATGTCCCCCTCAACTCTACTGGCCCAGGCCAGAAGGCGTTCATCTTCCTCTACTGCTTCGCCAACTTTTTTCAGAACTTCGGTCCAAATACCACCACGTTCATCATACCCGGCGAAGCTTTCCCCACCCGATACCGCTCCACCGCCTACGGCATTTCCGCAGCGTGCGGAAAGATCGGCGCGGTCGTCGCCCAGCTCGCCATCGGCCAACAACTGTTCAACAGCGTCAAAGGAATGCAGACTGCG
Source organism: Strobilomyces dryophilus (assembly GCA_038089955.1). Classification (NCBI taxonomy): domain Eukaryota; kingdom Fungi; phylum Basidiomycota; class Agaricomycetes; order Boletales; family Boletaceae; genus Strobilomyces; species Strobilomyces dryophilus. Next base: position 13,468 of record JBBPLT010000283.1, on the reverse strand, counting down.
TGAGCGTGCCCCCCCCGTTTGTTGTTCCCGCACCTTCCAGCCCTGACAGTCGCGCGCTCCCACGGCACAGGTTGGAGGTGCTTTCCTTCGTCATGTTCACCGGCTTCATGTCGACGCTGCTTGTCCCAGAGACGAAGCAGAAAACGCTCGAATCTCTCTCCAACGAGACTCAGGAGTCGTACATCGTCGGCGCGAGCCAAAGGGGAGTTCCGGATAATTTTTAAAATTTCGCTTCCCGTGGTGGTTCGGCGTTCCTCACTACTCTACTAGTCAATGCTCGAGCTCTCTGCCTGTTTACGAAACTCATCATGCCCTTGTAGTCGCCTCGATACATTATGTACAGTACTGGTGTTTTGATGGTCCTGGTGTAATTCATCCAAGATATGGTTGTGTGAAACTAACGTCTGTCCGCTTGCGATCATTCATGTATGTACATTGGCTAATACTACAAGCTACAAGCTTCTGGGAAGTCACTGACCCACAAGCTGGCGCACGACGAGAATCTCTTCGGTAGAAAGCTGGTCCACGTTTTCGGTAAAATTGTTGACGTTTCTCACCGCGCAGTCTTTGAAAAACGTGGTGAGATGCTCCTACATATGATCAGCATCGGCGTTGTCCCTTTGATAAATAGGCCGTTTACCTTCATGTCGATTTGGGATATGGGATCATTCTTGAGGTCTTCATCGTCGTTCTCATCAAAGATGTCATCGTTGTCAAGGTTGGCGCCACGTGGACCGAGCATCTCAGAGAGGAAGGCGAATTCCTCTTCTTTGGGCCCTTGGTTTTGTCCCTCCTCTGTCCATTCTTCGTCCTCATCATCGGTGTTAACGAGGCTTTCTGCGCCAGGGAAAGAGACTGATTCAGATTTCGAACGAATGTCATGTACGAGCAACTTGAGCGCTTTGATGGGGAACGTCACAGACGTGAACTCGTGAGGACCTGATGGAAGAGGATTGTATTCTGAGAAACACTACCGTTAGAAAACAGAAGCTACACGCACTCGTCTTTGTCCGGGATCTCGTCATGATGACTGAGGACCACAAGAAACAGCTGTCAAAACCCCAAACTTGGTCTACCAGACAGAAGGCCCCTCACCGTTGTTGGTCTCGGGCTTGATGATGATGTCCCCCTTAACCATCAAAGTCTGTAAAGTAGGGCGGCCAGAAGTGTAAAGCTGAGACAATGTGAGTGTGCTGATTCTCGTCGGCCAGAAACCTTGGAAAGTCTCTGCATTCTCGCACCACGTCTGGATCAGGATATCGAGGGCGGTCCGATTTTGAACGGTTGTCGATTCTAGCATACCTAACACCGTATCCGCTTGGTTGTGTATCAAGAATACGAACGGGATAATCAGGCTTTGCAGGAAAGTAGCCGTCTTCGCTGTGAGCATTCGCTCTACCATTGCGTGGAGGAGTTCTGGAAGCACTGGGAGCACAGAGTCACCCGCTCGGCGCAGGACATGGATAATGAGGTCACCGATGACGAGACCACCAGATTCATCCTCGTTTCGAAGAAGTTTGGCGATAAGCTTCAGAACGTGGCCGAGGCCAGACTCCCCAGAGAGGTCATGCCACGTCAGAATCTGAGAGCAGTCTTTTCGGACAATTAGTGTGAGACATACGACACCATTCTGCGTGGATTGTGAACGAGCGGCCAATTGGCTACATCGAGGTTACGCACCTGCAGCACATCTCTGTCTTCCGCATCTCTGAGGCAGTTGAAGATATTCGGAGCAAGGAGAGCAAAGAATCCATCTCCAAGACCATTCTCAGGGGCTCCGCGGACTAGACTTGAAACAAGATCGATCGCTGAACCTGCGATCCAGGATTCCTCAGACTTTGCTGCCGCAATCGAAGTGCAAAGTGTTGGTAAGGCTTGTTTTACGACCGTTTCGTACACGCCTGAAGCTGACGATTTCGCCAGCGACGCCAGAATATCAGTGAATATTGAAAGGAAAATGGGATCTAGGAATGATGTCGTCAAGTGTTCGTCGATTCACTGACTGGACATACCTCTGTTATTCTTTGTCCACACTTCCAGAGTCGCGAGTACGAGCGAGTTCGCCAAGTCGGTTGTAAGCCACGACGCTTTATCGACCTCAAGCACAACCGACATCGTGCTCAAAACTAATGAAAGCGTGTCTTCCGTAGTTAACAGCAGGAAAGGTCCAAGGTCCTGGGCGATCCGCGCCACGTATGACTTCAAAGCTGAATCTTCGGCCCCTTGACAAAAGCTTGAAAAATATTCACATGAGCCTAAGTTGAAATCGAGTGTAGAAACTGATGCACTTGTGCACTGCCTTCACGGCGGAAATCTTGACTGGGATGCTGGCAGAGTTGGACTCAATTACGTGCATCGCTACCTCAAGATATTGTCCAGCCATCTGCAGCGGCAGTGCCTTGGCGAACTGACTCGCGAAAACGAAGCCCCTGCCTTGCAAAAATGGGAACTCTTACAGAAGTCATGAGTCAAAGAAAAGAGTATGATGCGCGAACTAACCAGCTAGGTGAAGAAGAGAAGGTATGACGTTGGCAAGTAGATGCTCAATATCGAGGGGTTTTTGACGGCCAGATTCTTGTTCGTCTTCAATGCATTCGAGAATGTCCTCCGCTTGAGAACCAATAGCCGCGAGACCAGCTTCCAAAAGCTTCCACCTGTTTTTACTATGTCATCAGCCATCCGGGTGTAATGTAGTAGATCTACCAGGACGACACGCCAGCTTCTCGAGTGGTCTGACACGAGCTAATTATTTGTTGCAGATTGTCTTGGAATGTGACGCAAACTTCTGCAGGTGAACGACCCAAAATAGTCTGCGTAGAGATTATTACATTGACTCGAGAGGTGGGAAAAAGATATTTACGTTCAATAACCCAAATCCCGCGACCCGAACGCCGTATGTTTCTGTTTCGTCCTCTTCTTGGGCAACAAAGGCATTTGCGTTGCTTGCCCAAGTGTCTTCCTGTTCGAGCTCTGTCAGCGCTGCTTCCGTCGTTCACAAAGGGAGTACTTACGTCGTCCGCGGTCATTTGAGAGAATTGGAAAGTGACGCCAACCAGATTGGTAAGGTTTTGGGAAGGATTTTTAGGGTCGAGCCATTGTTTAGCCCTTCCTCCACGCACAAGATTGGAGATGAAATCGAACAAGGGGCAAATGAGATAAGGAAGCTCGACAGCCTCATCTTCTGTTGACCCAGGCACTGATTCGGTCGCATTGATATAAAAAATCTCGTAGGCGGGGAAGATGCTTTTCAGATGGGCCAGCGAAGCGTCCAAGAATGATTCAGCGTAGGGCTTCAACCCGCGGGGAAATGCAGTGTTTATAACATCAAGCGCCTATGAGATGTTAGTAATTATGTGCTCGTGTGTAGCCACGGGCTCACTTTGAAAACCTGAATCCGGACATTTAGTCCATCCCAGGTGGGCTGATTCAGCATGTCATGGATGGGGTGCACTAGGTTCTCCTTGAATGCGTCAAGCCAGACTGGAAGGATGTTCTCTGTAGCCTCCTTCACGGCCTGGGGATGCTGCTCCTTCACCATATAGAGGGCAGTGACACACTGACAAAAGACAGAGACACTCCGCGCGCGAGTCAATGGACTGTGTTGCTGGGTGGGTCCTTCAAAGACACGAAATGTGAAATAAAAGACGTATTTACCTGTGTATCGTTCAAAATAGTAAGGAGGACAGGTAGTAATTGACGAAGGACAGGTAGAATCTGATCTTCTGTAAGATCCGACTTGATGAACTCGGTCAATACTTGCATTGCACCGTGGACAGAATTTGGAGAACTGGACGAAATTAGTTCAATCAGACCATTGAGGAGGTCTGGATATTCATCAGGCCAGTCACAGGATGCGACCGAGGACAGCGCGTGGGCCTGCGTAGCGGCGTCAGATCGGCAACTCGACAAAGTGCTGCGGCCACAAACACTCAGTGATCTTATTTTGCGATCCGGGTCGGAAAGCCCATTGAAGACAGCTTGACGAATCTGAACCTTTGTCTGCAGGGACGTCAATCGAGATCAGCTGTGAGGAGAACAGATTCACCTCAACGGGTGGAGCATTCCCTCTGAACTGGGAAAAGAAGGGAGACCATCGCTCGTTCACGTATTTCCTAAGCATTATGCTCGCTGAGTATAGAATGGGTGTCCGTCAGGCGCGGTCTCGGGAACACACAAAGAAAGAACGTATCTGTCTCAAAGGAAGATCCGCGTTCTGAGCGAGTACGAGCTGAGACAGCGCCAATCCCGCCTCTGAAAACGCGTCGAGAAGCCATCAGATTACAACCCCGTCGTCGTGTCGGGGGACTCGCCTGGGTGTTGAAGTACATCAGAAAGCTTGAGCTCCGCCGCCACCCTGATGTTGGAATCGGGGCTGAGAGTATCAATCAACAATTGCTGGATGTTCGCCGTCGCCATCGTCGGTGAAGAGTTGGTCGTGGCCTCGTTGTGTACGCTCGGTTCACGTGTGGACGCGTCTGCGGCGGCAATTGCCGCGAGTAAACTCAGTGAAGCGTCCCTCGGTGTAAATTGGATTCCGCTCGCACTCCTCCTTCTTTCAGACCATCATCATTACAGTCTGAAGCCTCGAGGTACCGTGATGCCTCGGAGAAAAAGGGCACAATTTCAGTCAGTCGGCGCCCCACAGGCGCCAGCCGATAACGTCGAGAAGCGCCGCGTCTCCGCCCGTGTGGCATCCTCGAGTTCGAAGAAGAGAAAGCATGCTTCGGATAACTCCGATAAAGCGGAGAACTCTCAGGTAGATCAACCCAAGGTCAAGAGGCCTAGATGGGGCCGAATTGTAGGCAGACTCGCTAGTCTCATGGAGATGCCCATGGATATATTGTTTGAGGTGCGCCCCTGAGCACATCTTCGGTGTACGCTCTTCATACTATTCGTATTATAGATCTTCGGACATCTCATGCCCTTGGATGTGTTGCGCCTTGCACGTACCACAAAGCAATTCAGACAGTTGCTCATGTGTCGCTCTTCTGTATCGATTTGGATAGCCGCCCGCAAAAACGTGCCCGACTTACCTGATTGTCCTCCTTACATGAGCGAGCCTCAATTTGCCAATCTTGTTTTCGATACACACTGCCACGTTAGATTTATTTTACCTTGCTCTTACATCAAGGACCTGACCATATCCCAGGAATGCTTGTCACCGAACATCCGATCCGTTGACTACCGGATTGGGCGGCGCATCTGTTCTAGATGTGCCAAGGAGTGGTTGGTGTCATATTGTTCGTCTCTATACCGTTGTTCACATTGGTGCCACAGCATGGTAGAGGACTACTCTATTTACGCTGGTGGTTCCGTGTACAAGGCCGTTCCCAGTAAATACGGCAGTGAGTAGCAGGTTAGAATCTTGTTGTCTCGATACTCACTGATTTCTTTCAGAACGAGGACGCGCCTCCTACTATTTCAAAGACCTACAAGAATTTCAGTCGAAAAGAGCATCCTTCACTGACCCCGAGGAGCGTGAGAAGTTTATTACGCAACGTCGAGATTTAGTCCTGCAGATGGAGAAGGTGATCCAGGCATTATGTGGTCTTTTGTGGGATCATTGCTGACCATAAATGTCTAACAGTATGGCGCCTTGCTTGATGATTGGGCCACTAACCAGGCTAGGGACCGTTCGGAGCAACTCGAATATCTTCGCCGGGAAAGGAAGGAAGCGTGAGTCTTCTGAGCAGGTCTTTGAAGAGCGAGCTGAATGTTCCACGTAGGATTATTCAGAAGCTAACGGAACTCGGTTGGGGCCCAGAGATTGAGCAGATCCCTTATAGTGACGATCTGTCGCACCACAGGCTCGTCAAGCAACCGACTCGTTTGACGATTCGCAGTGGGCCGAATTTTCTTTTTGTTATTGTGGTCGATCTCACCCAATCCAAGTTTGGGCCAACATCCAGGAAGAGATGGTCAACTATATGCAACAGATGAAAACACAACGCCTCGAGCGCGAACGTACGGACCTGGTCATCAAGCGCAAGAGAATCGCGATGTCCGTCCTCCGTACATACAAGACTTCTCATCTCCCATTCACAAATGTCATGCCAGAGCCGATGGACTTTTGCGCCCTCCCTAAAGTTTCCGAGATTCTTGAGTTTCCCACGGAGACGGAAGTGACTGAAGACACGTTCGCGCCAGTAGTGGAAAACATGGATGAGCTCATTGACGAGTGGCGCTCTCGAATCCTTGGGTCGCTGGTCCAGAAAGTTAAGGACTCCCTCAAGTCGTCAATTGACACCAATGGTTCAACATTCGTGGATGGTACAGCAAGCTCATCTTCCGCGGATCCCACCGACAAAGGGAAGGCCAAAGACGTCGAACATTTTGTCTCAGAGGACTCTCGGATCATCCAAGATCTCGCCTTGGCCACGACTGTTTTCAATTGCAAGAATTGCAACCCTCGGTTTGGTATCTCCTATGGTTTCTACGATGATGTTTCCGTCTCTGACACCGACTCTACCTCGTCAGAAGATAACTTCGATCCTTACGATTTCGATTTTCGCCCTCGGCGACGCTTGAAGTGCAACCCGCTTTTCTATCCCAAGGTCCTTGGACACCACTGTCTGACGAAGCTGCATGGATATAGCTGGGACAGTCCCAGCGAGGATCCCACGAAGCAATACGACTACCCGCTGGGTAAGCGCACTCGGTGGGCTTGCCACCTCCTTCAGGTGGATGAGAAGGCGGGCAAAGTGGCTGCAAATGTCATTACAACATGCGGTTTGGACCCCGAGACAACAACGATCGACGAGATGGATGAATCGGATTTTCAGTTGGCCTGCCTCGAATGCCTTGACTGGTCAGATGAAGAGTGGGACCAGGCTGACGCGCCAGTATTTGGTTGGCGAGCAGCGGTAAGCTCTATAGGCCCTGTTGTTCTCACACTGATGCTTGGCAAGGTCGCCCATAATTGTCGTTTCCATCCCAGTAAGACAAATGTCCAGTGGAAGTTGATCGACGAAGACCTCGTGGATGATGTGGTTGATGAAGACGAAGAAAAGAGGGCCGGTCAGGCCATTCTTTCAGCCTTCGTTCTACAAGGCCTAGTGCCGGACGACCCATACACTAGTCCTCCCGAAGAGGTGGCCTGGCTTTGTGTACACTGTCTGGATCTCCCGAGCGAAGCAGAAAGTATGCAGCTTTCAAGGATGAAGGACCATCTGAGTTCGACGTATGTCACTACTATGAATTGATTATGCATTGGAGGATTTGACCACGCGTAATGCAGGCACTCTATCTCGGAGCCACAAGAAAATCAAGACTATTTTAAGGACTACGAAGCTCCTCAGGGTCGCAATGTACACACACCCAATCTGAGGGTCACCCTCACGATGGACAGACCAGACTACGTTCCTGCCCCAGGTGAAAGACGTCTTCTACCATTCTTTTTGTCCTCGGATGAAGAATTCGAAGACTGGTTTGATGATCTCGATTTCTGAACAGAGTGGTAGTCCCTTGCGGTTCACTGTAAACTACGTTCCAGATATTTTGGTATTGTACCCCGCCCCGCTAGTATCTTGTTATTCGTATACGATAGCATGTTGCACATAAGTAATGTAGGTCTGAGAAGGTTGCCATACGCACTCTCAGCCGGGAGCGTTATTGAACATCTAGATTACCAACTCTCCTTCTACACTAGCTTTGTCGAGACCCAAACGCGGAAGAATAGCCTCATAACGATCGCGATCTAAACCTCTAAGATACCGGAGAACCTTCGCTCGATCATGGACGAGTTGACGCAAGGCTCTGCGGTTTGCTACATCCTTGCGGTACTTCAGCAAATGGGACCAAAGATTGCGGATTCGGTATGTCAGCAGCGCGGCTATCAGACCAGTGAATGAATATCACCACACATGTTAAACTCAAACTTACCTTGGACCTCTGGCCGACCCGTGTCATTCGGTTGTTGGAGAGTCGAAAACACTGAAATGATGCGTCTGCGATTCTCAAAGGCGAGGCCTTTCGCGTTCGCATTCCTGAGGTCCACCAGACGGGAAAATATGTTCGCTTTTTGCAGTTCTTCCTTCGTGACGACTTTCGTGCGCTCCACGGTATCCTCGTCGAATGTGGATATACCCCTTTCAACTGTTAGCGTAGGCAGAACTTCGAACAACATTCTCTTCTCCTCCCCTCCCTCTATTCCAAAGTTTAAGTGTGCCGGAAACTTTATATCCCCGTCATAAAGATGCATAGTTCGAGGTTCCGCGTCTTGCGAGTAGACAACCTCTGGAGTCAAGATGGTTTTTTGAAGGTCGCATCCTACCCACTTGTCTTCTTTGTTGTACTCGGACCCCAAGACGACGTAGAGACGATTTGCATCCTTGGCATGCTTACGGTCTACCTTGACCTGTAGCTTCGAGACTGTTTTCTTCGAAGTTTGAGGTTTGGCTCGAGAAACGAGGGAGGTGTGTAACTCGGCTCGGCTCGAGGACGCGAGACTACGCGAAGCTAGAAGCAAAGTAAAGGAGGTCTTCTTGCAAACCTATACAAATGACCCACCTTGCGAGAGACACGACCTGAACATGGAACGACGCTGGTCAAGCTTAACGTCGGACAGGCGAGTTACTGTCACCGTGGGAAAGTAAGTAACCGACGACGTACAAAAACCCTCGCGGGGATTTTTTCTACCCTTTCTCAAGGGAGAATGCCACGCTGCGCGATGTAGACTGCTCTACCGTCGATGTCAGTGCCAGTGACTTCGCATTGCAAGTCCTGATCTCTCCAGAACATATTCCAGCTTAGGAAGTGTCGTTTCGACGCTTTTGCAGGACACGGCATGTCGACATCAACCTGGAACATACTTTGGTTTCTTAGCTTGATGTACTTTTCTCTTGAATATAACCATCAATCTAGTTGGTTCGCGAGTTATGTTCGCTATTGCCACTTGGCCCGGTCTGAGTTGACAGCATTTAGGTGAGGTTGCATTCCTTCTCCACCTCCACGAGCAACTTCCCCCACCTCCCGTCATGCAATGCAGCAAGTCTCTTCCGCTCATCATCTGTATGAACACTCTTGAACCAAAGAGAATGTGTGGCAAGGATAATGCCCGCATAGGAAAGGTATCGGCCATCAACCATTTGCCCTCAACTTTCTCGTACCACGTCTTTGCAGAACTAAAGAAATCCTTCTCGATGACTGCCCAGCGAGCATTACGCTTTTGCCCTTCCGGAGACCATTCATCAAGTTTTCCCCCAAAAAGTACTTCTTTGGCAGGACGAACTGCTTCTGGCCGCTTTCGTTCAAGATTTGTGAAATGCGCAGGTAGCTAAATCCGAAAGCGGATCATTTCAATGCTGCAATACTCGGCGATCAGTGACCATGCCACCGGTGATAGGACCGCTGAGGACAGGTACCGTATACTGTTTGCTGCCGTCTGGTCGCTTACTTGGTAATGCGCCGATCTCTTTGAACTTGGGAGAGAGGTCAAGAATCTCGACCCAGACAGTCTCGAGTGGAAGGTTCCTGTAGCTGAGGATGAATCTACAGCGAGGGTTAACATTTTGCGCTTAATGACGCTATGGGGAAGGTAAGTATGCTCCCACCTTGTTTTCGCAGGGTTGGGTGACTAACTCTGACTAGCAAGCTTTGACGGAATGTCATATAGGACCGACGGCAACATGGTTGAAATTCGACCTACTTTGAGGCATCGCACAAGTCTCGGCTATAACGCTTCCGGATAACCTGTCCTACAGTACTTTTGATGCCTCGGTTGCTCCTGCTTCTTGACGGAAGAGTCCTTCTCTTCCATACTTTCACATCATGTTATGTCATAGATGATGCATCTGGCGGAAGGTAACTCCCATACCACGATGATGCTTTGCCGAAGCTCTCTCATTCGCCTCTGATTCTCGCGCCAATCCGACTGTTGATAAACCTCTACTCTCAAGAGGTATTTGCACAGGAGTTTATCGAGGTTCACCTCGCGTTCGTGACGGGTATTTCCATTCTAGGGTGCATACAATATCACTGCATGGCAGCGATCCGTGGCAACGTGCGTGATAGAACGGTCGACGGAAGCCGTCGAGGTGGCCAATAACCTCAGACAATCACTAATATCGACCGTAAAACCCCCAAACAAAGCAGGTATTGTGCGGGTCACAGGCGGCACGGCAGCACCGGCGACTATCAAGACACAGCATATACCATCCCTACACACTGCGAGAGCGGTGAGCAGCGTTGCAAGTGACAAGCATGACAACGACCGGCTTCACGATCTCCGGAACCACTGCACATATTTTTCTCGTTCAACTTGGACAATACAGATAAAGAACATGAATCAAGATGTGTAAACTAGGAGATAGTGCATACCTTTGCGAGACTCCCTCGCATTGACGAAATTGAATACGAACGTCAGATTCTCGACCACCAGTTGTACTTACTCACTTAGAACACAGGTATGATGTTTGCGCAACGTTGCATTCCTTCTCCACCTCCGCAAGCAACTTCCCCCACTTCCCGTTATGCAAGGCAGCAACTCTCTTCCACTCGTCTGCCTGATAAAACACTTTGAACAACAGGATATGCGTCGCAATGAGAATGTCTGCATAGGAAAAGGTGTTCCCCATGAGCCACTTGCCCTCATCCATCTGGTACCACGTTCTTGCGGAACCAAAGTAATCCTTCTCGATAACCGCCCAGTGAGCATCGCGCGCTGGCCCTTCTGGGGACCATTCGTCCATTTTGACTCCCAGAATCTTTTCTCTGGTGGTAATAAAGTATTCTAGGCTGCGATCATTCAAGATCGAGGCCACGCGCAGGAAGGTAAGTCTGAATCCGGCTCCCATCAATGCTGTCAACGCAGAATTGAAGGCACTGATCAAGCCTTTGGAGCCATTAGGGAAGATAGGCTTTTCTGGGTAGGTCTTGTCGAGGTACTCGGCGATCGTCCAAGAATCGGTGATGAGGGCACCCGTGTTAGGATCGCTGAGAACAGGTACGGTATACTGTTCGCTCCCATCCGCTCGCTTGCTTGGGGCCGCGCCAATCCCTTTTAGCGTTGGAGCGATGTCAGGAAATTCGACCCAGACGGTCTCGAACGGGAGTTTCTTATAGCTCAAGATAAATCTTAAGCATTCATTAGATGGGTGCAACTCTGCGAGTAGGTATATTTCGCACCTCGGCCTTGCTGGATTGGATGACCAAGTATTACCAGGTAGCTTGGACGGGATGTCATACAGGACGAGTGGCAACATGGAGGAATCTATAAGTTACTTGGAGTCGTCGTACAACCTGTTAACTAGTGGCCTTGGTCTCGGCAACCGGTCAATCTGAGTAATTTCTTTTCACTGCTTTATCAGCATGTTCAGTCAGCTTACACGCTCGCCCGAGTCACTGACAAATCCATCCATCTGTATCACACGTTCAAGGTTTTGCTTGTGAAAAACTTTTTAGGAAATGCACGGCGTCGGACAGATGTCGGTAGAGTCCAGTCAGGTGAGAAGCCGGGGGTAGGATCTCTAGCTGGACCTCTGATCCGAGTATTTCTGAACCGTAGGGGACAGACCGTTATTCGAATTGCCTATACGAGTGGCTGGTCGCGCGATGCGGGTGTTTGATTTCGGCCGTCACCACGGTCAGCCCTTTCCTCTCTGTATGCCTCGCGTGCATTGGCCATGTGTGGACGTTGAAAGCGGTCGTATTGGTCTGTCGTCCTTTGATATACTCATTTTATTCTCGATATCTTCGATGGGACTGAGGGACATCCTGGACGTTGGTTGTCTGCAGGACTGTATTTCCTTGTCAGTTTCTCGGACGCACTCATGCTTGTTGATTGTCGCCCACGTTACCGTCCCTATGTTCCTCGGGTGTTTCCGCACTTGGATCCGCTCGGGATCGGCAGTTTCGACAATTCGCTTCGTGCAGACGATAGCAAGTCGTCATTTGCGCTTCAGCTGGGGTGCAGGACGACTCTATGTTCGCGAGGAACGCGTCGTCCACGTACGTCCGCTGGAACAATTCACAGCGCGTGGATTTGAATCGTTCACTCCGCGTGCCGGCGGCGGATAGGTGTCGCATTGAGCATCTGCTACGAGCGACTTACAGAAGCGCGCGTACGGCGTGTCTTCGCTTTTACAGGCGCGCACGGTACGCCGCCGCTGTTTGTCACCATCAACCACGGGGACCTGTGCATTCCATTGCATGGTTTATATGGTAGAATCGAGCTTCGAGCGTGGCAGCACATGTGTCGCTATGTGAACGTGCAGCGCTTGTCGCCATTCAGAGTACGCACGTGGCCGCGCAGGCTTTTGACGAGAGCATTTCTCGACATCGTTCTTCGCTGCGGAGGCAGAGCAGGGCAGTAGCACTCTTCAAGAGGTTAAAAGACATCCACAGTCCATCCACAGGCTTGGGCGATCGGATATGCGCGAACTGATTTTTTCAGGGGAAAGTAATCCGTTGACCGGAAGACATGCAAATTCCCTGAACGGACCGCAGTCGAGTAGCCCGGTGGCCAGACCCTTGGCTCATTAAACAGTCTGGTCACTAGACTAGCAGTCGAGTGCCCAGCGAGCAGGCAGTGGTGTTTGAGTACCCAACTGTACTATGATTCTCCGTCACTAAATGTTCACACTGCCGGTGCGCGTCACCACACTGGTGCGAAGGCAGGTGAACCTTCAAATCTGAATGACAATGTTATTCGGGGCAACTAGACTGAATAAATGGAGATACTACTCTATGTCAGTACATCAGAAAACCACGGGAGGTCAAAATTCGAGTGAATGTTACTTCTCGATTAGGAAGGACACGGTTGGCTTCGACTAACCATTCAAACAGCCAGCAAGAGAGACGTCAGATAACGTCATATACTCTGCTTTGCTGTAGGTAGAAAGGAAGGCCGAGACTGGAGGTGAGTGGGTGCGCAGAAACATGCGAGGACGAGCGCTGCCGCTGGGCGACGAGCGACGAGTGGAGGCGCGAGAACAAGCTCGCTTATGTTGCTTGTCCGAAGAACCTTCCCAATAAAGATTATACAGGTAACCAACCCCCGATACATCCTACGCCGAGTGCTTTGCTATCGGTCTGAACCTCTCTCATCCACCGATGCCGCCACCCTTGCAGCTCACTCCTGGGTCCGGAGCGCGCCAGCCGGATCGTGACAACTATTTAATGAGAAATTTCCATTCTACACTCGTGACAAAGTTTACGCAAGGTTGCACTCCTTCTCCACCTCCGCAAGCAAATTTTCCCACTTCCCATCGTGCAACGCAGCAACTTTCTTCCACTCGTCGGCTTGATAAACCCTCTTGAACCAAAGGATGTGGGATGCCATGAGGATGTCTGCGTAGGAAAAGGTGTCCCCCATCAACCACTTGCCCCCGACTTTGTCGTACCACATTCTCGCCGAACCAAAGTAATCCTTCTCCATGACTGCCCAGTGAGCGTCGCGCACCGGCCCTTCGGGAGACCATTCGTCTTCTTGGGCCGCCCGAGCATTTTCTCTTATCACCATGTTCTATTC
>JBBPLT010000282.1:11036-34890 GCA_038089955.1 Strobilomyces dryophilus | reverse complement strand
AGCTATATGGAGCTGACGCGACAATCTCTCCTCTTCAGCAACACCCCGCGCAATTGAAGCTGGCAGTCAAATATCTCGTTGGAATGCGTTGAGAAGCTTGGTGCTACTATCGAAGCTTTGAAGAAGGGGGGCCCAAGGCTGTCTGTCCATTCACTTCAATGTACCGTGCAGCAAGCGACCTCATATCATTTAACGAGATGGTGACAGTGCTTCGCAGATGCGGAAACGTGCTGCTGAATAAATAGTACATGTTTATTTCTAGTTACTCTTGCATCGTACGTCAGTTGGTCGTAGTACTGTTGGCAAAGAGCAGGCGCCGCGGGTGGCACGGGTCGGTGTAGACCCGTACCCTGTACGGGTACGGCGTCTAGCCCCCGACCAGTGGTGAGACCCGTGCCGAACCTAAAGGTCCGTGCTTAGGGTGGGACCCCGACACAATCTCATGTGTCGTTGGAAGAACATTCGTTATGCGAACTTTGCTACCTCTGTCTAAATGTTCGCGCTGTCTCGTGGATTACACGAGCTTCAAGGTGCACGAGGCGATAGCCGGTGAAATCTATACCACCCGGCGCTGCCCTTCCCTTCACTCCCCGCTCTTCATTATGTATGCCTTTCCTCGACCCAGATCTGGCCTCGGAGGCTCCTCGGCAAACCTGGGTTACTTTGTTCTCTATTCGGGTTCGTCGTATAGCTCCTTCCGACCCCATGTCCTTTGTCGCGGTGCTTCGGGACAGCGTACATCTGACAGGCTAAACCACATCTCACTTCATATCTCCAATTTCGGCCTACTTTGGGAAGATGCATCTCTGTACTACCTCATCGTCGATCGTATTCACCCTTGGACCATCTGGATGAACATCAAATCTATCGAGCTCCCTTACGGCTGGAACCTGAGCGGGCGGGAGTTGCTTCATTCAGCGTCTTCATGGCCCCACTTGGGAAAGTTTGTGGCGAAGGTGAATTACTACTTACTGGGCGCCATCGCCCCTCGGCGTTTTCTTTCACATGGTCTTTCACCCCAAGCTACCACTTAGAACAGTCGTCGTGTCCGAGTCAGAGAACAACCTGTCGAAGTTTGCAAGCTATGTCACGCTCCGTGGGCGAAAGCACCCTCACTCGGGCGAGATCTGCGAGAAAGTTGAAGGACTCGCTGGAAAACCAATGCCCGGCTACCTCTCCCAGTAGTATTCGCGTCAGGATTCGTGTGTATTCGCGTTGAAGGGATACAAGTATGTGTTATTCTCCTGCAAGAGAGATAGGCTTCAACAGTCCTGATTAGCTTCACTGCTGCTTCAGCGACTGACAGTGTACTACATGTGTTCCCATTATACAAAGACAAGCAACAGAACTCTCACTATAGTCGTGATAGCCCCCATTTGGTTCAGGGTCTCTTCTATAGGACTCGCAACTACCAAGCTAACTATGTAGCCCATGCACGATCCGACAAAGTCAGTCAAACGACTCAAACAAGCATTGTGCTCGGGAAAGCTACAGAATCCACTTACTGAAACCGGCGCTCGCTGCAGCTCCGCTCTCGAAACTACACATCTATGCCCAATATCGCGAAGCAACGCAGCCGGATTTGCTGCATTGATAGCGCTTATCGTGGCCACCGCGCCATATTTCGTCCTAATGGAACTGGAACAATCTTCGTTCGCCTCCGTGCTAGGGCCGAGTTTGACCCAGAGTGCTACATCGTGCGGGATCCTCTTACCCTGGCCGAAATGAAACTGCCTGACGACCTAAATAACTCAAATCCATGTAAACCGGATCGTACGACGCCTAGCAGATGGCAGTATCCCATTTCTCGCGTTCCAGATGAGTACAATGCCAGAGACGTCGACTTCCGATGGATCGGGCACGATGAACAAAGTAGTACCAGGTCAGAAACGAAAGGAGATGAGGGTGGGAACCAGAAATCCGGTCGTGCGAAACCTGTCTGTCTTCTGCCAGTGCACGGGGAAAGAAAAATGACTGGAAGCTGAGCTGGTTAGTAGGAACACTGCGAATTTCAGGATGAAGGTGAGTACAGCTCAGCTGGATCATTTTGAGAACCATTGTCCCGGGCTCATCGGCCGGTCAAGGACGATGTAGTGCAAGGAAATCAGGGGATCTTCCACCGGCATCCACATCCCGTCGCGTATGATCGGAGCACACGTCGCTTACATAGGGCCATTTTCAGGTCCCGCAAGGGCTTCAAATACAACCAACTCAGAGATGAGAGATCGATAGGTAAAGTGGAACAGAACGGCACGCAGGTGGACACAGTGGCAAATATAAAACTTTCAGCAAGAGAGCACCTCTGATCAACGAGCATCGTCACCCTCACTACTAGACATGCCATCCAAAACTCGTTTACAGACAGCGGGTTCGCGTCCTCCAACCATGGGCAGACTGTCCGACGAGCCTACCCGTCCGGTTCCGCGAACACCCTCAAACTGTGACCCAGTGGAAGAGCCAGACTCGGATGCTTGCATCCAGAAGAACAGGAGAATCGAACGCTCTGTTCGTAGGGCGCAGAGAACCGCAGCATGCAACCCAGATCCAATCAATAGTCGTTGTCTCATTACTAATAGGGCAAGCGCAGTCAGACTCTGTCACGTCATAGCCCAGTCCATTGAACGAGAAGTGGTCCGTAGGTTTGGACCTCGGCGCATAGGACAGTTGTGCTGACCAGAGTCATCTTGCAGCTTACCAAGTTGGAGTACGTCTGGGAGATAGGATATGGAAAACTCAACCTCGACACAAGGCACAATATGATGCACTGTGCGTATCTCTCCCATTCCGAAACCGAATGTTCTGACTGTTGTTGTAGTGCGAGCAGACTGGCACTTCCTCTTCGACAAAGGAGAATGGGTCTTGATTCCGGAACTGGAAGTTCTGCAAGAACTGAACAAAATATACCTGAAAGACAAGCAGGCCACGAGCAATCTAACAAAGGTCTGGTGATTCCTGCGTCTCTCAGGATGTCGACTGAAGGTTCAACTTAGCTCTTCTCGGAACCGCCTCGAACTTACAATTATTACGTTCTTCCAGCGCCGGCATTGCAAGAGCCAATCTGCCGTTTCGCGTTCGCCAATGGCCCAGATGGCCAGGAGCTAGAGCTGGAGCAGCAGGAGCACGAGACTCATTTTCCACCCTTCCCACAACTCGGACCCCTCCAGAGTCATATTCTGCCACACTTCGTCATCTTTAACACTGGAAACAAAATGGATAGCATGGCTCGCTCGGATCCATCCACTGTCACGGACATGATCGTCTCCATAACTCGAGTGGCGACGCTTGCACCCCATGCGCTCTTGATGATTGCCATGATACAACATTTATACGAAGCATGGATGGATGTCAAAGTACCAGATCACTTCAACGCCGCCGGAACATCAAACAGGTCTAACTCCCAATCCGAAGCGGGCCGGGATGATGCTTCGCACGGCGGTCGTCCAAGGCGCGACCTTAGATGTGCAACAAATTCTCACAAAGAGGGTAGCCAGGCCTCGGAAGGTGGATATACTGGAGGACAGCAACGAGCCATTCGTCCCTTCCAGTCTTCTGAAGACGACGAGTCCGTCACCGATGACACAGTCATGGACGACAGTACCGACTGGATCGAGTATATCCGCGAGTGGCGTAATGAAGATGACAGCGCGACGGAGAAGCAGGAGTCTAATGTGGTTGACGACGCGGGCGATGAGCAGCTCGCTGCCTATATCGACGAGCGTTCGCGCACCCCGCCATCGCCGAGTGCCTGGGACCGCTGGAAGTCGGACTGGGACGATACCAAATCAGGATACCCAACAGCATCGGACCGATCGCGTTTCTCGAGCAACGTCTGGGCAGTTTTCAAGTACGCCGCATACCTAACTGGGCCCGGGTGCCCTACACTTACGGAGTGACGTTTTGAACTCCCCAAGTTGTGGTCCGAAATACGCAATGTCATCGTCTTGATTTCCTTGTAGATCTCTTGGCGCTATCTGTTTTAGCAGGATAAACCACACATGCGTTGAAATCAGTGTTGAGTACGAAATAGACTAGTATCATGATGCGTGATCAGAGGGCTAGCACTCGTTCGATGTATCAACGAAAGGGATGTAGTTCGAAAGGATCGCGGATACCAAGGCTTGTCGTCGAGGCCCCCTGACTCGGAGGCACATTACCTGTGTTTCCCAACTTGGGCTTAGAGAACTCAGTTTATCTAGATGTGGTCTCGACATCTTCGTTTCAATTCGATGGACCTGACATAAGTTCTTGGTTTCTTTCACGTGGCCGCTTGGTCGAGGGGCCTAGCGGCCATGCTGGTTCAACTCGACACCATGGTGTGTTGTGCAAGCCATGATCACCCGAATTTTTCAACTACTCGGAATTCCAACGACGCAGAGAATGGTATGACACAGCCGAGCTTTGCGTGTAGAAGGAGAAGTTGAAGAGCTCACTAACAAATCAATGCTCTCCCAGTAGCTGCATCAGGATTCATGTATAACCCTTAGGAGCGCGAGTATGTGTCACTTCCTGGAGAGATTTAAGCTTCAAGAGTCAGATCTTCAGACGTCGTTCGACAACGGTGTAGATCAGCCAGGTGAATGGGTTGACGAAGACAGCGTACAGCATAGGAGAAATTTGCGACATGCCCATACACATTTGGAGGAATAACAAGGGACTGTGTCCTAATGACGAGTATACAGCCTCACATTCAAGGTCCACCCCGACCAACACCCGCAAAGGCTGGCCTATAGTCGCCGGGTGCGCCACCTTCCTTTCTCCGGTAGCCTTCCTGGTCACCGCGAGGTGGCCGGGGAGCAGCACCCTCGCCAGCGCCGGGGCGAACGGTTGCCGGGCGGGGGGGACGAGCGGCGCGCTTGTGCGTCGCAGGGACAATTTCGTTGGGGAGGTGCAACCTAGTACTCCGTGAGCACGCCCACGCTACGCGATCCAAAGGGACGCACCATTCCCGGAGGTACTCGACGCCCTCGGGCGTGAGCACGTAGTAGTACCACTGCCACGAGAACTGGGTCTTGACGAGTCCTTTGGAGGTCAGGCTCTGCATCGCCTTGATGACCTCGAGGTTGGGGACGTCGAGGTCTTCGTGTTTAGGCGCGTTGTAGTCTTTCTTGGCGACCAGAACACCCTCTGGAAACCCCCGACCGAAGATGGTGTAGAATGATGTGCGAAGAGATGATATCAGATCAGAGCCAGGAATCTCAGAGAGACGGGGACGACCACGAACCTTTGAAGAGGTTTTCGTAAATGGTGCGCCTGTTCTTCTTGGAAATGAGCATGCTGGGTTAACGAGTTCTTGCGTCGAGAGCTGCCCGTCCTGATCGATCAAAACGCGCGCGGGTCGAGTCGAAGTGACGACATACCGCGAAACTTGGTTCGCACTGACTTTGGCTGGGGAGCGGTGAGATCAGAAAGATCATCCGTGCAGGTCGCGAGCCATCCAGCACCAAGGAGCATTTCCGTCGCGTAGAATTCTCCAGAAGTGTACGAAAGGTCGGGGAGACGGTACTCACAGTGGACTTGGAGGGAGAAAGGAACCCAGAAATGTGTCTTGACGTCGTCGGGTGGGACGATGAACCTTGCCTGCGCAGGTGGGGACGGAGTTTGGAATAGTCTATATTAGGTACATAACTAGGCAAGGATGGACGCAAATCAACACAATATCAACAACTAATCAAAATCATCCAAGAGTAACGCGTGTCGGATTTCTTTGACTGGCACGCAACGTCTGCAGCATTATTCTCCGTGGCACTAACATTCTTTCGCGTCAAGGGAAGGTAGTCAATGTAATGTCGTCATTACATAACTCAACCGTTAACCCACCTTTCTTGCCGTTCTATCGATCTTATGTCCACCGAAGTAGCGTTAGTGTCAGTTTCGACCGCGGGAGTGCTCTCACTCTGCAACGTATATGGAGGGATATCTGGAATTCCAGAATGCAGAACCTGTTGCATGGGTAATGCATCCATGCCGTGGGTCGCTGGCGCAGTTAGATTTGAACTGACGAAATCGGTCGTTTAGTACTCTCCGCCGAAAAATAAACAGCACTCGCCAACTTTGTTGCTTGAAGTCAACTGGATCGGACGCCACGGAGTCGTGCATGTGGCAGCTTTCAATGCTTGCCATAGCACAATCACTGTTCAGCCAGCTAGTTGGCGCTCCTTTCTGGCCAACAGCCCCGGCCATCAGCCCTCTACTCAAAGATTTGGCGGTGGATGAATCCCTTGGTATCGTATCCAGACCAGGTGCTTCTTTTGGCATTGCAGTGCAATCGGACAGTCGGGGCTGGATTTCACCCTCTGGACCTGGGACGGATTGACGGTGACCACGATCGCCCTCGCCACGTCTGGGTGCAGTCTCGGTGACCACGCTTATGCCTCTTTTTGCATCATCAGGTTTCGCCAAGGGTATAGAGTGGTGCATGAAGTTTGGCTCCTGGGAAAGGTCAGAGGGTTGATCGATATCGATGTCGGTCAGCAGGGATTTCGACGGTGCATGCATAGAACTGGATAACGTCCGATCTGGCTCCGATAGAGAAGACAGTCGTCCATTCAGTGTAGATATCGCTGGAAGCGACCTAGCCTCTTTGCCCGATGATGCTGATTCCTGCAGAGACAGCGTCGAACTCGAGGGTTCTGTCGCCAAAGCTCCACAGTGACCATATGGTTGAACAGCATCGAATTCCTCGGCGGTCACAGAATCCAGTTTGTCATACGACTCAGAGTCCAGAATGGTGCGATGATGGATTCTCGTTACGCAGCAGGTACTTGCCTCCCGATCTTTTCCATTTTCCTGAGTCTTGCGTGAAGCCTCAGTCTCTAGACCCTTCGCGTCTGGATTAGTAGCGCTGATGATGACAAATAAGCTTTCGTTCATGTCAGTCGACAGATTTGACCCTCTCGATCCGTCTTCCAGAACCCTTTTGTCATTTGTGGTATTGAACGTACATCCTGCTCGCGGAGAATCACAACCAAGCTCCTCGGTCCCCAGTGGCTGAGTGGGACGACCACGATTGATATTCACGATCGGCGGTCCCATCGGGGAAGATACTTGAAAGGGCGAACGTGTCGCGAGGTCCAGTGCAATAAACACCGCAGCGTCTGTATTCACGATTTGCACATCTTCACGTGTCACGGTCAGTGAAGGGAGATTGACCGGGAGATGTGGCGACATTGCGTCACGGTCGTCCATAGGAGCATCGATAGTCGCCACGTTGATCTGTTCAGGTGAAGAACGGTCGTACAGAGGCGCGCTTCGTATGTCATGCACCAGAATTGCCGTGAACCGCGGTTCTGCGAGTGAGCAAGTCAGCGTGCTCGGGGCTCCAGATAAGGTTCCGCTGGCAGGGTCCGGGTCCTCGACGATGCTCCGTGGGCTCATTACTATGCATTTCCAGTTGAAGTCTTTGGTTACGCCAGAGTCGCATGTACCATTCCTGTGTGAAGTATACCGTTCGAGGACAGGAGCGGTGCCAGTATCTCTCATAGTAGGTGGAAAAGGCTCGTTCGTGGCCTTGATATGCTCGGAAAAATCGATGGCAGGTCTGATTTCTCGGGCGCCTGCAGCCATTTCTACACTGGGTCCATCTGCTAGTTCGTTCTGGCTACGGATTGGCCGGACAGGTAGCGCCACGAGTTCTGTTACTAGGCTGGTAATGCATTTTTCGCCGGCTGACTCGGAAAAGGCAGTTCGCGTCAATCCATGCGCTTGTGGGCCTTCGATTGTCGCGTCTCGTTCGTCGTATATCGCCAAAGCCGCTGCTTCGGAGGGCGACCGTACATCCTTGTCAACGCCATCGTCTATCAAGTCAGCTGGAACCACTTTTCCATCCTCCCCCGTGACTACTATTTGTGGCCTTCGTAGATGGACTGATCGTGGAGTAGCTCGTCGATAGAGACAAGAGCTGGCCTTGCAAGTGACATGCCGAAGGTACCAAGGGATTATCCATAGACTCGTCTGAAGGAGCCAAGAGCAACCGAGTAGCGCGTCAGGGCTCAGTGATTCGTAAACCAGCACATCCTCGAACCAGTGATTGATAAGGGACGGTATCTAATCGCAAGATCAGCTATCGCATGTGCGGAGAAGAGCAAAATACGCACCATCAGGAGCATATACAAATGTAATAGCGATTGAATGTACACGATGGAAGCAAGGACAGGACAAAAGCTAAGCCATGGTGCCAAATAAGGGACTACTAAGTTCGTCGGTGGGTGATCCTCCTTCAAGTTGTGTTGGGTGTCAGATACTTTGTCACAGTGCCAGAGCGACTCACCATAGCCTTTGTGAACTGGGGTATTGGAGCGATGTAGCGATGTGACAATTCCTGCCCCTCGAGATTATAGTCTAGACGGCCAACCATGCAAGAAAAGTTCATTGGCAGCTGAAGGATCGTAGGAGCGAAACATATCGTCGCAAGGTCGACAAAACCACTGTAGTCTGACGGTTCTGGAATTCGTGGCGTATAAACTGCATGTGGTTGAGAGGTGGAACCATCACCGATGAACTTCGGGAAGATGGTTGACAAGAGCGGTTGTGCGGTATAGCCCCAGAAGCTGAATCGTTGGAGGGCACCGAGGAAGATAAGCCAGTGGACAAAGAGTGCTCTGAATAAGAAGAACATCAAATTTACGATTAAATACAAGAAAAGGGACGCGGATTGATAGTAGACACGATGCGAGGATTCGAGGAAGTTGGAAACAGAACTTCACCCGTCACGCGTCGTCATCACGTGATGAAAGTCAATAATTACCAAGGCAGACCAATCTTAAGTTATCCAACGCTCCCGAACCACAGAACTCGGATCTTCTGGTGCATTTCGTGCATGTTTCGCCAGTCAAAGGTCAGGTAACATCATTATCCAAAACATTAAAGGTCCGGAAACCGTAACTGCCGCACTTTTCCTCCGAAACGCGTCTTCTGTTCCAGGGCTTGGACACCATCGGACTATTCCCATTCGCCAGCGATTGCAGATGCTTCAGACACGGCAAATGACGCTGATTGACGCGTACCTGGTGAGCCGTTCACTATTCGAACTTCGACATTTCAGGCGAAGCTTGAGGGGCGCCAATCACGATTAAGGTGACATTCTACGTCATTGACCTAATCTTCCGACGGTACGTGCGACGTAGCTTTCTTTTCGAGTTCGTCCTCTCGTCTTGGCTCCGAGTCGGGGACGCCGGGGTTATCAATCGCACCACCAACCATATAGTTGCACCAGGAATGTACTACGATGGGCTCCGGCCCGTAAGATAAAGTATGAAACCGTCATCCACGCATGACGTGGGTGGACTATATCTGGCAAAGATGGTCCTGGAGCTTATCTTTCCACCTAGTCAGGTCACCCTGGGATTCATCCAAACGCATCATCTTTCCGCCGCTTTCGACGCTCATCCGCGCAAGCCACGCTTTGTACATGATTCTCGCGGTGGAATGGTTCGTAATGCAAAACCAAACGATGCCCTCGCTCGAGAAAACTTCTCCCCAGGTCTCTATGCAGCCTTCGGCGCATGGCGCATGAAGGCCAAAGAGACGCATACTTGTTCGCCAGATGAGACGAGGGAGGTAGTAGTACAACGGTGGGTCTAGCCCTATTGATAGTCGAAGACGAAACCATCAGCAAGGGAATGCGGCAATGTCAGACACTCACAGATGATGTCAGTTGCACTATCAGGAATCAATGTCCCCAATACTCGATAGTTGCCATCTATGATCCAGCCCGTGGTATTCTGCGACGTGATGGCGCTAACTTGCTCTTTGAATTCGTCGTCTGGCGTTTTTTGCCACCCAGGTCGCCAGGCGATTTCGTCGAGGGGGACGTGAGGAATATTCAGCTTGGCTGCAAGGTAGGCGCCTAGTGTGGACTAAGGTACTTGTGGCTTTAGTCCAGGGAGCGGAGAGCTTTGCAAAACTCACCTTCCCCGTCCCTAAGCACTTTCCACTGAATCCTTAGAACAGCACAATCACGTAGAACGGACGTACCACTATTTCCCACCACGTGTATTCTGTAATTTCCTCGACCGTCGCCACGAAGAGGCGGCTCGGGAAGGTCGAAAACAGGCATGATGGTGGAAGTAGAGATCAGCACGCCAACCGGGCATGTGGTGAATCGCATATTAATCAAATGCTGTGGCAGCTGTGCATCTGGCCCCGAAGTGACTCGTGCGTGAACTCAGTTGCGGGACCGCACCTTGGTAGTATGTGCTCACACACTAGGCAGTGCACACGACACTACTCCTAGTTATTGCACGAGTACGTTAGTCAAACGTTAGTGAGCAAATGGGGACTCGTCGTGAATCGCTACTGGATAAACTACATGCACTTCATGAAACCTCTTCCATATCGTCATCCTCGTCCTCATCCTCGTCGTAGTCCTCCATTGCGACGTCGCCATTCGTTCCGGTGCTCGGACCAGGAACATTTTCTGCTTTGACCTAGAATGATGCATACTTCAGAACACGAACAGAGTAATTTGCATGATCACTGACCCCTTCTCTGGCGAAGATTTCCGAAAGCTCCCACATGCCGTTATGCTCTCCGCTACGATGGAGGATTGCAATCTCATTCAAGACTTCCTTGAGATAAACCTCGGGTTGTTGAGTCCGTTCTCTCAAAGGTTTAAAACTCCAGCGTGGTTGCTCTCGGAAAAGCTGGAACAACAAGTCCAGCAATTGATTCCGCGGCAGACGGGCCATGCGTTCGAAGGTCCCCTTGGCGGGTTTCGGTTTCGTTTTCTGACCAGAATCGTGAGTGGGTCCCATAGACGACGAAAACGGACGCTGACGATCATATCAGCAAACGAGCCGGTGGCCACGCCACTGCTTAATCTATTGATGCCACCACGGCCACCGCTGAGGCCCGCCTCCTCGATCATGCGAATTTGTCTTCGTGGGGTGTTGTACGCACGACTTCGCTCCCGCATCTGCCGTCTGTAAGACTCGTTGAAAAGCGGCCTTAGATTGCACTCGTGTTTGATGCGACCCGTAAGAATAGTCGTCCGCGCACGAGAGTTATATGTCTGGGCTGCGGCTGTCCCGGGAGGAGGAGGAACCGGGTCTTTTGGACGTTCGGCGATGACGAGCTGGTTCTCGACTGATTCGTTCACCATGTCCAGCTCGTATCTATCCACATGGACGCCGTTCTCTCCGACGGGTATATATGCGGCGTCTGGTGGAAAAGAAGGTAGGTCCGCTGCACGAGGAGTCGGGTCATTCGGGTCGGGAGGTAGAAAGAGGAATATGCGAGGCGACCGTCCTGTTGAGCTGACGGCGTTTTGATAGATACGTATCGTCGCCAGGTGAATGTCCTCCTTGTCAATAGTTGCCCACCGTGCCATCAAATGTTTAGGTATCTTTCAAAGCGAGTAAAAGGCACGTCGTGAGACAGCGGGTTTTTATGGTTTTACAATAATGCATTGTAGATGAGTCGGACGTTTCGTCCCCCGTGACAATTCAGTTGAATCAGATTGACACTCACCTTGACTAACCAGACTCTCCCGTTCCCTCTGTCTAACATAAGCTCCTCGTCGGGATCGGGTTGCGTATCCTCCTCATTAGGCGCATCTGGTTCAAATCGTTTTTTGTCGTCCTCCACGGTCAACTCGTCCATGCCGTGTGTGTTATGGTAACGTTGGACAAGTAGTTGATGAGGCCTTGAGGTGTGACGAGCAACGCCAAGTGTACGTCGTACTTTGGAAGAGTCAAGACATTGTATTACGTAATAATGTTTATTTCGGGCCTTTCCGAAGCGGACGGTCTTTGAACCTCAAACTCGAAATTGGAGAGAAAATCGCAAGATCAGCTCCGCTGATTATCTGCAGAAGGTGACACAGAAATAGTGCTGAAGACATAAGGAACCTTCTACACCTGCTGACGTTGGGTCAACCGGAGAACTCGTCGGCCCCGTCCGCCGAGATGACAGCGCCATACGGCAAGTACATAGCAAATGTCCGCGAGGGTGATCTCCTAAACCCACGCCAGCTTGGCTGCGCCACGAGCGTCCCCCGACGTCGTACGTGCCAAGCTTGACCTTGAGCTTTTCGCGTTCCACCATTCCCCCTCACCATCTGCCTTTATGGATCGCGTCGGTGGGCCACGCGATTCAAGCCTCACATGGTGAGTTCGAGTGAGTCCCAGGCGACGCCAGACGCGAAAGGGTCGTAGTTGAACGACCCGACGGACGCGGCCTGCTCGAACGGCGCCAAACCCGCAACGTCGATGAGGGTCAAACGAGTGCCTTGCGACATGCTTGTGCGTACGATCTATGGAGTTTGCGCAAATGGCTGGTGGGCGACGAATTCGGACCCTTCGCCTTCGCCCTTGGCGAGATCCACCGTGTAGAACTCGAAAGGTACGTTATTCTCCTCGAGGACGACCGCAATGCGGAGTGTGTAGGTAAATGTGTGGAACTGTATAACTTCAAGAACACCCTCTACTATGCAAAATGGGCTTGAGATGAGATAGAGATATTGGCCATGCCTCGTCCTTTTATATGAATCGTGTGAGAAAGAGCTAATTCTGGTTAGAAGCGATTTCCTCCAGTAGTTTCATGTCAGCAGCAAGGGGGAGGCGCCACGAGGTGGAGGGTAATCAGCTGAGAGAGCTGGCGCCAATGTGTGAGAAACTATCGCCCAGAAAAGCGGAAAGTGAAGTTGGATGAGTTTCCGAGTGAAATTATAGGGTGAAACGAGATTTCTTCCAGAGAGCAGGATGATACTTTAGACCTTGTGTCAGACCGCTGTTAGCGATCACTCCTCAGTTGGGACCAGGTTTAAGCCGGATCACGCCTCTTTCTGTCAGGATGTTGTCGCAAAACCTACCATGGAGAAGATGTGGCGTTATGCTCAGAGATATCCAAAGGATTAACCGCAGCATCGTCGAACAACTCACTGGGATGGCAGTGGGACTTCCGCGACTTGCTCACGTTCAACGGATCCAGTGATGCCGAGTTGGGGTCCGTTGATTTTCACTAGTGAGAAATGATTGGCTGTCGACCGCGCGTGGCGCTGTTTCGTCCGCCTCTGGGGAAGAATACTTGGATGAGCGAGGTGACGCTATCACTGACTTGACCCACTCGTAGATGTGGACCGCGGCCCATAGTATCCGATCGACGACCAGACGAGGACCCGAACTAGTTGGCCCTGACCCCAGCAGGTTCTTTGCCTCCGCGTTCTGAAATCCGTTATATGAACCGTCGGTCACGCTGTCACGTCCATCCTTGGACTAGCAACAGAAGCGGGCGAGACAACCATCAGCGCTCGAGAACAATGAATCACGGTCCTAGCCGATTTAGTCGAGTTTGACACGTTGCTGGGCACGCTCCCGACACAGCAACGCATTGCATTCGTTGGCGATGCCGCCAATGTCGTTCACAACCTTCGATCACCACGCCTCTGTGCACACAAATCTATGTTTTGCGGAGTGAGCCATGGAATGTGTATCTTGTTCTTGATGGAAAAAATCGTACCGGTCGGGGGCAATGACGTCAGCATAATTTAGGCACGAAACGAAACATCCACCCAGTCTAATCAAGACACGTTACCCAAGTAAGCCAGGGGAAAGTTGCCCAGCATCGACGCCTCCGTCAACACGAACTCGAAATACACCAGCGAAGGCCACGCGTCCGGCAGCAGCCTCCTTTTGACGTCCTCTTCGATCTTCCACGCCCCGTAGAGCGACATCTCCACCCTCAATTTCGACAGTCCCGCGTGTACGAGCGGTTCCAACGTCGCAAGGAACCCGCGGACGTACTCGTTACGCGTGTTGACATAGATGCGACCCATCCGGATTTCGAGCGAGGACACGGGAGGACAGCGCTGTGCAAGGAGCGTGAAGAAACGACCGTACTCGGACACGCTGGCGAAGCGATCTCGGTGTTCGATCGTCACCGACCTGAGGTACGGCGAACAGATCCGAGATACGATGTCAGCAGCCCTGCGGGGACCATCACAGATCGTGACGTTCTCCACCCGAGGAAACGTGCTGGGCAACTCCGCGTCTTCGAGTTGGAGTTGAAACGAGACCTCCGAGCTGGAACGGAGGGCAATGCCGAGATGCGTGATGGGAGAGGTGGAGAGAAGGCGCGAGAAGCTTTGGAGGTCCGCGGGGCGGAGTATGTTGGCGATAAGGTGGACCGTATGAAGGCGTCTAAATTCCAGGGGGCACGACGCACCCTCTGGGTGTAGTCGATATATGCCGACTATGTGGAGTTTCTCCAGGAAAGGCGCGTCGTTGGCAGCCTGACGCAAGGCGAGCTCGGCGCGTCCGTCCAAGACGAGTGCATATTCCGGGTAAAGCGTCAGAGAACGCAGCGAGGACGGAAATATTTTCAGCCCCAGCGTCAATGGATTGAAAAGGTAGCATCGGAGCGATAGCAGCCTTGGGAAAACATCGGTGCATGTTCGAATGGAGACGAGTCTTTGGTATAGAGCGCGATCGAGGTAATCTTCTCTTGGGCAAATGCGTCGCACGCGATACGCGTACGCGTCGAAGAGTCCCCATTCCTCCAGAGGTGGGCACCTGATCGTCGGCAGTATCGCAATGTTGAACCTCAGATCCTGAAAGCGGGTGAGCTTCTCGAGAGATGTTCTATGGGAGGGAACTGACCCAAATTTCCTGGACCGATATGGGCAGCAATGGCACGAACGGAGAAAACGAATCCATATCAGCCCACAGGTAGTCGAGTGCTGTGAAAGACACAGCTTTCGAGCTATAAGCGAGGGACACGAGGGTCCTTTTATCCTCAGTCAAGTAGTCTAGAATTCCCCTTAGTATCTCAGAGATATACAGTACTCGGCAAGAGTCATCCATAGCGGGTAGTATCAGATGTCTAGCGTTGTGGTATGTGGAAGAAGAGATGCTCACCTAGAATGGAAGTTGAAGGGACTTAAAAGGGATGATGTCATCGGTATGTCCCGTTTCCGATCTAAACGGTAGACGCCGGATGCGGATATACGTATCAACCACTTTCTCATGTTCTCTCCGATATGTGACTGGACGACGCAGAGCCATGAGAACCACTGCCCCCGACCATCTTGCGTTACTCGTCGTACCGTTCGTGCATAGCCAGTTGACGGCGATGGTCATTCTGCTGGGTCGTCCTCACGTTTAACAGTCGCCCGCCATCGAGTATGTCGTGTTGGTGTTCAGCGTGGCAGACGGTTTACGACGTTTATGACCTGAATAGCTTGCAGCTGTGCCGCTTGTCACAGTCGTGATCATTGGGTGCCAGTGGAGCGATATCCGTGCACTGGCCTATGTGCGCTGTCCTTCGATCGTTTTGCGACACGTTACTCTGGTGCAAGGATAACCCGCCATCGATCAATGGTCCGGAGGCTTATCGACTTGAGCGCTGAACGTTGAACAACAAGTACAGATTCCTTTCTGGACTGAAGTTAGAGTGATCGTTGCACTCAAGACTGCTGACCTTGTGCGCGGCTCATTGACTTGCGATTATGCCAACAGAGCAACATCGATCCCCAAACTTGACAGGAGGCAATACAATAACATTGTCCACGTCAGGGACATTTCTACATGGCGGACTCGTAGAACCTCGAAGCGACGAGTATCGTACGATGGTTAAACACAGCAGCATGCCCAACCCCGCCAACGAAGCCAACTATTCCTGGAACAACACATGAGCATTGTATAGCGTAGTGGGGAGTTTGTCAAGCCTCTCACAAATGTCGTCGGTCGTTTGTTTGTCCCTTGTGCGATCGCCATCGACATGCTCATCTGTCTCAGTCCCTGCCCCTGTCCCTATAATCCTTTCGTTCACGGACCCGTTCACCATAGTCCTTCGTCCTCCGTCTACTGTCCTCGTAACGGTCGCGGTCGCGGTCACGTTCTCTCCTTCGACCTTGCTCGTCCCGCGAGGTCCGTTCCCGGTCTGTCCCCCGATCGTCTCTCTCCCTTCGAGACGGAGACCGAGAGTTCCGCCTAGAACCCGATCTGCTCGACCCGTGCTCACCTCTTTCACTCTCCTTCCTCGCGACAGGGACGTAACGCATGTCTGGGCCTTTTGATTTCTTCTTGCCGCTTCCGTCGCCATCCGGCTCCCGTTCTTTCGCACCAATGCCCAATAGAGCTGGGCGCGCCTGTGGCAAGTAGAGATCTCTGAGGCCGTTCTTGCCCCTCTTATCCGACTTGGAGGTAACAGCTCCGTCTGTCCAACCCATGCCGCGAAGCATAGCAGCCCCGAAAGCCGATATGGGGACACGTTCGTAGTCATCGGCTGTAGAGACGTCCGGTAGTTCTTGGACGTCTTGTTTCAGTGCATCTGTTTCCGAGAGGGGAGGAACTGGGATGATGTCGATGACGGCAACCGAATCGTCTTCCCCCGCTAATATCGCCCGGAGGGCTTTTTGGTCTTCGGTTTCTTCAACGACCTGGACCGTGGATTGACCGAGGGACACCGTCGACTCTCCCTCCATCGTCGGTCCCCCAGCCTCTATTTTGACCTTTTTATGAGTCTGCAAACCAGAGAGCTGAAGGCCAGAATTGATGGTGTCTCTCGTTCCGAGACCACCGACGCTCCCATCTGCACCGGTCGCCGCAATGGCTGAGTCTGGAACGAAGGAAGGCGCGCTCCGGGAAGCGTGAGACTGGATACGGGAGCAAGCTGCACGCCGCCTTCGTGCAGCTTCACGCCAATCCGGGTTGGGTCTAGAGGGTATGACCAGGGGTGCTTCCCGTACAGGTGCTTTCGTCTTCTTCTTGTCGACGCTAGAAACTTCTGTGAGTCGAACTCGATGGAACGCGACGAAGCGTGGCGAGAGACGCACCGCTGTCCGCCGGGTCGTTGGATGAAGCTCTCGTCGTCGCTCGAGTCCGTAGGGTGACCGGCATCCTCTGCACCGGAGCCGTTCTCAAACACGATCCCACTTTCGTCGTCGTCGTCCGAGCTGTCGCGAGAGCTGAACGCCCGGGGAGAACCTGCGAGCGGGCTGCCTGCGGCAGAACTGGCGCCACTGGCTATATGACGAGGGAGAGCAGGAATCTTGAAGGGGCCATCCGACTCTGGACCAGACGACGAGGGTCTGGATACGGGCGTCGGCCGACGAACGGTGAATGAGACGGTCGACGGCGTCGGTGCCATGTCGTCGTTTGCTGGGGGTCGTGCGGCTGTGCCAGATAGTTTCGAGGGTTTGTCAGCAGTCTCTTGGTAGACGCCCCAGCAACTCCGGCGAATCTCGTCGCAAAGTGCAATCCGAACGTCGGCCTCCGCATATCCGTCCACTCTGGAGGGTGCCACGGATACCAGTACAAGTTGGTGCTTGCAGACGCGCGCGCGCGCCAGATTCCTAGGTCGCCGTACTCTCGCGTTCTCGACGACTTCCATCTCACGCCAGCCATCCCGACGTTCGCCCCCCTACAAGGACGCCGTATTACTCCCCATGCTCGACGGATCGACGGTCAATTACTCATAGGGTGCTCGTTCCGGGTGACCGGGAATCCACGGGCCAAGGGCGGTCATAGATTGATCAGCCCTCCTACTGGCGACACGCCGTCTGGAATGCATCCAATGATTCCAGTTCAGGCTGGTGCATGTATGGCCGTCGTCATGCACGGTCAACTACTTCGCTCTCTGCCGCACCCCAGGATAAATTCACTTGGCCCTGGTCGCGCGTGCATCGCACCAGTGGGCACTTTTGGGATATATCACGGAACTCGTCATATGTTCCCTTATATCATGTTGTATTCATGACTCGGTCATGACTGTCGAAAGCTTGCGGACACAGACGTCCGAGCTTCGCGGCGTGATGGAACGAGGGAACGAGTTGTGTGACACCAGTGAATTCCTTCTACTGAGCGTTCGATCTTATACTTCGGGAACAGACATGAAAGGTGACAACTACGCTATTCAACGTTCCCGGTCAATCTACTTATCTAAGCTACGTCATACTTGTTTTCACAGCCTCGAGAGTCTCCATTACTTTCGACTTCTGGTCTGCAGGCACTCTTATGGAGATCTCAATTGTCTCAGGCGTTTTCCATGTGCCATCCTCTCCCTTCACAGGGTTCGGCTTGATGTGTTTCAACGCTTTCGTGTAGACCCCACCTTATAATCCATACCTTTGGACTGTCCCGATGGGAATGAGTTAAGAGAAGTTTGACTGTACTCAACTTGCCATATCGGGTTGACGAACAGTGTGCTTTTGACCGACATGGGGTACAATGGCCCATCATTCACCCCATTGAACATGGCTGACGCGAACACAGACAGGGACCTGATAAATCAAATCGTGTTAACTCGCTTCACGGAAGGACCAATAGACCGCAGGAACAAACACGATCAAGCTACTAGCGACATTCACTGCACGAAGGAAGCTTGTACGTGACGGTACTGAAAACAGGTGAGCACCGTCACGTCAAGCAAACGGATTCGCTGACGCTGGTTGTCGTTCCCACCACTCGCAGTGGATTGCTTCTGTGGAGATTTGAAACCGCAATTAAATAAGCAATGGGACAGTCCTGTTTCGACAAGGATGTTTTGTTCTGCTCGTTGGAGCTAATTGCCGAGTATAGCTCCTCGAGCTCATGTCGATTAAAGCGCCATTTCACTTCGGTGAGGTCTTGCGACTCGACGTACACAGCATCGCGGTAGTCATCAAACTGAAAAAGGGGCGCACGGGAAGAGAGCTTGGCGACCATATCAGGGGATGGGGATGGGAAATGATACTTTTCGAAAGTTGGCGCCGCATATTGAGCTGGTAGACCTTGATAGACTTGGGATAGTATATGGATGAAACGCGAGAACGCGGTCATGTCACCTGATGTCCGAAAATTAGAGGATACGACAGGACGAAAGGACACTACGAGCCAAGCGAATGATGCCAAGAGATACTGATGGAGATTTCATAATTAAAGGACGTCACCCTGAAACAGAGCAGAGGAGCATCGCTGTGCGCCCACGACGTAGCATTAGTGCCAATAGGTAGCAACGGTGACGAGCTCGAGCTCATGCCAAGGGTCTAGTGTTGGTGAGTTCGATCTGAATAAACCTGGTTAGCACACCCGCAGGTCGACGTACAAACCAGCGTTTCTAAGTACACCGAAGCCGGCCCGCAGCGTGTGGGTATAATTGCAGGACCCTGGAAAGAGCATCTTCGAACTTGGACACCTCAAGTTCTGTCAGGGTGACATAGACGAAGTTGGACTGAATTATGATACGGAATGCTAAACTGAAGGCATGCTTGATCAGCGCAATCTGCCAACCTCCAAGCGACGGGAAGGCAGTGGCGACTCACCGCCGCCGTCAAGTTCAATTGGGTCGCGTCTTTCCATCAGCTGCCAACCCAAATAAGAGGACTGTCGAATCTGCTATTCCCACCCCCGTCACTTTCGCTGGTTCACCTCAACGCCGAGCACTAACCTTGATTAGCTAGGCCATCGGTGTTTTGCTTGAGTGCCCGCGGAGGTTTTAGCCGAAGTGTCGAGCCTCCTCGTAGAGTTCGGCAGTCACACAAAAGTCACGAATAGTCACGGGTGGCATAGCTCAGAGTCAAAATCGGTGCTGGTGGACACCCAGCTTCTCTTACCTTTTTGACTGGCATGATTGGAACCTGAACCTTACATCCTAGGGCTGCATTAGGCAATTCGTGCGTTAGCAGGTTGTAGATTGCGCGGGGAGGGGGGAGTGACTGTCACTTCATCCGAGTAACGCCGAAGCAACTGCGCCATATCTGGACGCGACAGATCGAACAATGTTTAAACTCAGCCACGGCACGGTTCGGCAGGCGACATCATCTGCGTGACGACCATTCAGCTATCTCACTCATTCCTCCATCGATTAGGCTCGTTCAAGTTCGCTGTGGCTCACAATGCACTATAGATGCCAGCTAACCTTGTGGAAAGTGAGAAAAGTATGTGTTTTAAAAAGGTGCCGAAGTCATATGAAGGGATAGTAGGCGAAAAAAAGAACGCAACAGGCCCTTCTGAAGACACACACTCATACGCGAGGGTTATAATGTTTCGCTTGTGCCCTTTGACCCTTGGGTGAAAGGGCGGAGGCTTTAGTCGAAGCGTCGTGCAAGGGTGATCCGGTCCAATCAGTACCTTCGTGCCCTCGCGAAAGCCTCAAGCGCATTATATGATAATACATACTCTGCCAATCTGCAAAGCAGAGTATATCACGTTATGTTCTTGAGACTTTCGCGAGGGCTACGCGAGGCTCGATGAAGACTGTGATTGGTCAGAGCACTTTTGTACGACATTTTACCTGCACTTGTGTTTCGGCTATTGTGAGCCGTTCCGTAGATGCTGGTTTGCAGATGCCGAGTCCCACCGGAAGCGGCGGAGGCGGAAATGAAATGGACAGCACGCCGGTGCTCGATTCAGATTTTTTAACCGTATTTATAAGTCGAACTGATATATATTTCTTCAGACATGTATATAGGGCTGTAATGAACTCTGGTCTCTCGTACAGACATCACTCACCGTTCTGAGTTACAAGTCATGGCCGGCCTGCCAGAGTTGAGGTCGCAAGATGATTCGAACCGTCAAGACAAGCAACTTCAAATGGCCACTATTGCCACTCCTTCCAATGACGCGCTAGATGTAACCTCGCTTATCAGAGACGTGCTGATATGGTGAGTGAACCTGGCTGTATGCTGCGTTTTTGGCCACATCATGTCCGATAGGTCTTCTGAAGATGACGCCGAGATGCGGAAGCTGGGCATCATGTTTAGAGACTTACGTGTTGTCGGACTGGGCGCCGGCACTGCAATTCAGCATAATTTAGCTTCGCTGTTTTATCCCAGCTCGATGATCAAGTACATCAATGCCTTACGCCGCCCCCCGGTTCGTGACATCTTATCCGGTTTCGAGGGCGTCGTGCTTCCAGGGGAGATGCTTCGTGCGTAAAGTCACACGGATGCTCCTTCCTGGCTCACACATGGACTCTTGGCGCAGTCGTCCTAGGTCGCCCCGGCTCGGGATGCAGTACCTTCCTGAAAATGCTCGCCAACGACCGGGAAGACTATCATGATGTTCTCGGAGACATCTTCTATGATTCGTTCTCGCCAAACGAGATCAAGAATAGGTACCGTGGCGATGTCATGTACTGTCCGGAGGACGATATCCACTTCCCGACCCTCACAGTCAGAGAAACACTGCAATTTGCTTCCACGATGAGGACACCACGGCGTTGTACAAGAAATCAGCCGAGATTGGCACGTACCACACGCACGGTAGAAGCGCTCCTGCGTATCTTTGGACTCGAACATGCTAGAGATACCATCATCGGGAATGAATTTTTAAGAGGCATTTCTGGCGGTGAGAAAAGGAGGGTTTCTCTCGCGGAAGCGATGTCCTTGCGTGGCAAGCTCGTTTGTTGGGACAAGTACGCCCCATTTGTTTCCATGCCGAACCACGGGTTTGATGTGGATTTATCCAGTCCGACGCGAGGCTTGGATTCGTCGATGGCACTCGAGTTCATCCGAGCGCTTCGCATCGCGACCGATACGGCCCAGGTC
This sequence comes from Strobilomyces dryophilus, assembly GCA_038089955.1. NCBI lineage: Eukaryota > Fungi > Basidiomycota > Agaricomycetes > Boletales > Boletaceae > Strobilomyces > Strobilomyces dryophilus. Next base: position 13,427 of record JBBPLT010000282.1, on the reverse strand, counting down.
ACTACAGTAGCATCCGTATATCAAGCGGGAGAGCAGCTCTTCGAGCTCTTTGATAAATTGTGCCTTATTTACGAGGGAAGGATGGCCTACTTTGGGCCAGCAAAGGAGGCCAAACAGTACTTCTTGGACATGGGGTACGAACCGCAGAACAGGCAAACGACGCCGGATTTCTTGGTGGCGAGTACGTCTTGGATAGTATTGAAGACATTTTGGTTTTGAGTACTCACCTATGGGGGCCTGTAGCAACCGATGACCATGGGAGGAAGGTCCGTCCCGGATTTCAAGGCATTGTGCCCCGTACAGCAGACGAGATGGCTGCGTATTTCGGAACCAGCGCCTACGGACAGCTCAATCGTTCGTCAATTAACTCGTACTACAACCTGTATGTCAACAAGGCTGATTTGAAGAGGGCCTTCGATGCCAGTGCGATAAGCGAACGTGCTCGCCATGCTCCAGATACGCAATCATATGCTCTCTCGATACCAATGCAGGCCCGGGCAGTGATGCGTCGCCGATGGCAGATACTGAAGGGCGATTGGGCAACACAGAGTGTCCAATTAGGGTCTGTATTTATGATTCCCCGGTTTCTCGACGACTGACATATCGTGAACATGACAGATCACATATTTTTGAAGGAATTTTCATTGGAACTGTTTTCCTGCACATCGCCACTGACACCAGTGCCTACTATTCCCGGGGTAGTCTGCTCTACTTGTACGGTCATGATGCCCATCTTGAACGCAAGCGCACTGAATTCTCTTTGGCAGCGCACTGTTCTGTTATTCTTCTTTCTGCATTGCTGAAATTCCTGGTCTCTTTTCACAGCGGCTAGTCGTCCTTCGCCACCAGAAGGGGGCGTTGTATTATCCTTTCATCGATAGTCTCGCTCACTTTATAGTCGACATACCGACCAGCATTATCTGTGTTACCTTCATGTCGGTCGTCTTGTACTTCCTCGTTGGTCTGCAGAAAACGGTGGAACAATTATTGTATGTCGTTTTTTTTGTATCGATGGAAATACAGTTGACGATTCGGTAGCACGTACCTGGCATTCACCTTTATCATAACGCTCGTGATGAAGGGTTGCTTCCGAAGTGTCGCAGCCTTCTCCTCGGGCGAGGTCATTGCCCTTCCAGTGGCAAACATCATTGTTCTGATCCAGGTTCTGTATACGGACTTCGCTATCCCCAAGGCGAACATAGTCAGGGCGTTGCACTGGATTGCCTACATCAACGTGAGTACATAACTGCTCTTTTTACTCTCATTCCATGATGTGGATGTCTTCCTCGGCAGCCGCTCCGCTACGCGTTTGAGTCTTTGATGGTTAACGAGTTTCACACACTCAACGGGACGTGCACGACCCTCGTGCCATCGGGGCCTGGATATGAGAACGTCTCGCTCGCAAGCCAAGTGTGCACCACCGTCGGCTCACAACCTGGTATAGCGACTGTGCCTGGGAATGCCTACACTATTGCTTCCTTTGGCTACTCGTACCAGACTCTCTGGAAGGTAGGTGATTCTCGTGATGTGCGTAGCGTCGACTGACGATCGGTCCGCGCAGAACTGCGGGATTTTGTGTGGTTTCATGTTCGGGATGGTCGGGGCCCTCCTTTTTTTCACGCAATACAACAGACTGATCGCCCGTGACACGACGATGACGCTCTACAAACAAGGCTGTGAGTGCAATGCCGGCTGCCGGGTGAGGGACGAGGAAACAGGTTCTTCTGATGACGTCTATGAGAAACGAGACGGGCAGCACAATGCTGACAACAGTAATATGGAGACTGTCAACCCCGAGGTCGTGCAAGTCGACATCTTTTCATGGAAGAATATCGAGTACTATGTACCCATCCCTGGAGCAGGAATGCGTAAGCTGCTCGATGACGTGTCTGGTTATGTCGCCCCGGGGAAGCTGACAGCATTGATGGGAGAGACTGGCGCTGGCAAGGTAGGGACCTCAGGCATTTATTAGTTCTTTGATGATGAACCAGGGCCGTGTTTCACAGACAGTGTTGTTGAATGTACTGGCTCAACGAACCTCGGTCGGCGTCGTCCGCGGCAACTGTTCGGTCAACGGGCAACCTCTCCCACTGAATTTTTGCGCACAAACAGCGTATGTACAGCAGATGGACAGCCACGTTGGAGAAACGACGGTCCGTGACGCCCTCCTGTTCTCTGCGAGACTTCGGCAACCCTCGTCCGTTCCGCGGGCCGAGAAAGAAACCTAGTAAGTTTCTGTGACCTTTGCCGACCCTGAGGTTGATTGCCACCCTCTCGTGCGTCGGGTAACCAGCGTCGACAAGTGCCTGAAGATGTGTGGTTTGGAAGCACACGCGGATGCTATCGTCGGCTCACTGGGCGTCGAGCACAGGAAACGCCTTACTATTGGCG
>JBBPLT010000282.1:0-11026 GCA_038089955.1 Strobilomyces dryophilus | reverse complement strand
CTGCCAAGGTAGGGTCCTAGACGCTGCCCCTCGATCCATTTTGTCTGACGAGGCCTTGCTTAGCCGAAATTACTGCTCTTCCTCGACGAACCGACTTCCGGACTCGACTCACAGTCTGCCTGGGCCATCGTGACGTTCCTCCGCGAGCTCGCAGACAGTGGCCAAGCAATCCTCTGCACGTGAGTTGATTTCTTCCACGTTTCGATCGATGCCGTTATCGACGAGCGGTCACGCGCAGAATTCACCAGCCCTCGGGCGAGCTCTTCCAACTATTTGACAGGTTGTTGTTACTCCGCAAGAGCGGACAAACTGTGTACTTTGGTGACAACTCTATGACCATGATCGAGTACTTTCAAAGGAGTGGTGCCCCTCCATGTCCTGCCAATGGGAACCCGTGAGCATCATCATTCACAAGGGTGAATCTTTTAGCTGAACATGCTGCCTTTAGGGCGGAATACATGCTGAACGTTATTGGGGTTGGCGCCACGGCATCGGGTCAGACCGACTGGCACAAGATCTGGAAGAATTCGCCAGAAGCGGCAGAGCTTGATCTCGAGATCCAGCGTATCCACCAACAAGGATACTCTCGCCCCCTCCTGGACACCGAGACACGTTCTGAGTTCGCTAGCTCTTGGATAAAGCAACTGGCATTGGTCACACACCGTGGTTTCGTGCGTAACTGGTGGAATCCGACGTACATCTACGCAAAATTGTTGGCCTCTATTGTCGCCGGCTTGATCATCGGCTTTACGTTTTTCGGTGCAACCAATACTCTGCAGGGATGTCAAGACAAAGTCTTCGTGCGTGTTTTTTCGTGCTCTTTCGAGTGCGGCAATAGTTGATGTTGGCGCAGTCGGTCTTCGTGGTGGTGGGGCTCAGCGTAGGATTGGCACGGCAATCGCTGACCGAGTTCATCGACATCCGAACTGTTTATGAAGTTCGCGAACGTCCTGCAAGGATGTTCACCTGGACCGCATTCCTCGTGTCCGAGATTCTGATCGAAACGCCCTGGAACATGCTCGCTTCGTCATTGATATTTTTTTGTTGGTACTGGACATCTGAGCTCGACACTTCTCAGGCCGGCTTTGCGTTCTTGTTTTACTGCGTCGTGTTCCCGATATTTTGGACTACCTTCAGGCAGGCCATTGTAGCGCTGTCCGCGAACGCCGTCATCGCGTCCACGTTGTTCTCGGTTTGTAATTCGTTCATGCTCATTTTGTACGTGGTCAGTCTTGTTGCATCGGTCATGCTCACGGAGGACCGTGACGGCGACTTTACAGTGCGGGTGTCCTACGAACGTACTCCCAATTAGGGTGGTGGAAATGGATGTACCACGTTTCCCCCTTTACCTATGTCATTGAAGGGCTGTTGGGCCCAGGTGAGCCTTTTTACTTCTCCCCTTCCTGAACGATGCACTGAATGACGACCCATTCCGCCCAGCGGTTGGCAAGCAGTTGATCGTCTGCGCGCCCACCGAGTTCGTGACTATCGAACCACCGACGGGGTTGAACTGCAGCGCCTACATGGGCCCCTACGTTGCGCTTGCAGGCGGCTACCTCGCAGACCCGAACGCCACTGCCGCGTGCGCGTTCTGTCCCTTCCGGACGACGGACGCGTACATACAATTCAGGTTCAACGTATCGTACGACCATCGCTGGAGAGACTTGGGCATCGTGCTCGGGGTGTCCGGGTTCAACGTACGCTTCTTGCTCGCTGTGTGGTGCGCTTTACCGGGGCCGACGCTGACGCTGTGCGCGACAGGTCTTGGTCATGTTTGCCGGCATGTATTTTTTCCGGATACGCAAGGGTGCGGGGTGGTCTTTGGCCGGTCTCAAACGTGCATTCGTCCAGGACAAGTGAGTCTGCGCGAGGATGCTCGTTTTCTTTATGTTCTATGTGTCGTTCTTTGAGTTTGATCGACCCTTTTGTATCGACCCGGCGTTGTGGGCATCGGGATTTCATGTAACAATAATCTTGTTCAGTAAGACTTGCCATGCTTCTGCCGCACGTATGAGTAAATCGCAGGAAAGTATGACTTCATTGAATGTTGAGTTTTTTTTTTTTTTTTCTTTTAATGTCCTGTGAGGCTATGCCTCACGGTGGATAGTACATGCGAGTGCAGTCTAAATCAAGGAGCGTTCAGGTAGTTCTAAGTTATACAGGAGCAGGGGATTTGCATGGGGTAATCCGGAGTGGCTAATCGTCTCTTTTAGCGTCATGCCGCGCCTCCTTTTCGGTGTGCCGAGCAGCGTCCAGACCGTATACGGAACAACGTGAGCGTGCAGCGCGGCGCCTCCTTTTTTCCCTAAAGCCAGCCCATACCGTGAAGTGTAGCAGGCCCGAAAATAGAGGGACACGTTCGTAGTCATCGGACATAGAGACGTCCGGTAGTTCTTGGGCATCTTATCTCAGTGTATCTGCTTCTGAGAGATGAGGAACGGAGTCGATGACGGGAGCCGAGGGACGACACCGTCGACTCCACCTCCATCGTCGATCCTACGACCTCCATTTTGACCTTTTTATGAGCCTGCAGACCAGAGAGCTCAAGGCCAGAGCTGATGGTGTCTCTTGTTCCGACGCTCCCATCGGCGCCGGTCGTCGCAACGGCTGAGTCTGGAACGAAGGAAGGCGCGCCACGGGAAGCGTGAGACTGGACACGGAAGCAAGCTGCACGGCGTCTTCGTGCAGATTCACTCAATGGACTCACGCAACGAAGTGTGGCGCAAGAACGCACCGCTGTCCGCCGGGTCGTTGGATGAAGTTCTCGTCGTCGCTCGAGTCCGTAGGGTGGCTGGCATCCTCTGCGCCGGAGCCGTTCTCAAACACGATCCCACGTTCGTTCGTCGTCGTCGTCCGAGCTGTCGCGAGCGCTGAACACCCTGAGAACCTGCGAGCGGGCTGCCTGTGGCAGAACTGGCGCCACTGGCTATATGACGAGGGAGAGCAGAAATCTTGAAGGGGGCATCTGACTGTGGGCCAGACGACGAGGGTCTGGATACGGGCGTCGGCCGACGAACGGTGAATGAGACGGTCGACTGTGCCATATAGTTTCCATGGTTTGTCAGCAGTCCCCACACGCTACCCTCTGCGACCGCACCGTATTACTCAGCTTACGACCGAGGATCTGCAGGAGCAAGAGCTCGACGTCGGCCTGATGTCCGAGAGACAAGTCGATATCTTCACCGACCGCGTAGTCGAGGTACGTTCCTCTCCGGTTTCGAGTACGTTCCTGATGCCCTAGCGACTCCGGCGAACCTGGAGGGTGCCACTGATACCAGCACAAGTTGTGGCTCGCAGACGCGCGCACATGACTAGTGGGTCGCCGTACTTGACTACCTCACGCCACCAGTCATCCCGATATTCGCCCCTCTACATCGACGCTGTATTGCTCCCCACGCTCATCGGATCGACCGTCGATTACTCATAGGAGGCCGAGGGTCGCGGATTGGCGTCAGCTTGGAGCTGCATGATCAGCCCTCCTTCTGGCGACGCGCCGTTTTGAATATGTCCAATGATTCAGGACCAGCTCTGGCTGGTGTATGGTTTTCCCACCGCCATGTCTAAATCCACTATTCGCCCTAAGTCGCATTCATTCGCGCTCCAGACCTCTCGCACCTCTCCTCTGGTGACACTGTCACGGTATTGGCGGCTCCATTATTCGATTCCTAGCACACGTTGCCACGGCATCACAGTTTCCCTCGACTGCTGCCCGCGCTGCCGCAGTCGCCTCGCCACTGCTCAATACACGCATGCCCCTCCCCCCCCACCAGGCTCCGACGACGACGACAACGGCTGTCGCTCCGTGCTGTCTTTTCGGGCGTACATTCCTCACCATACCTATGATTCTTACGCGAGCGCTCACCATTCCATGCCGCGTCACCGCCCCATCCCCAATATAGTGCGAGTGTTTGCCAATCGAATTTATTTATTCGAGTGCTGACGCGAGTCCGTCGCTCCAACCGTGTTTTTTTAGAGCGTATCCACTCGCTCGTCGCCATCCACTACGTCTATTAGGGTACCATCGCTCTCGCCTGTCACTCCCGCCAGTTTCTTTTCGGTGCATATACACCACCACCAACTGACCCCCAGTGGCCTTACCCGGACATTACAATTTCTTATGCACTAATAAACACACATATAATCTAGCACCCTCTTTCTCTTCGACGGCCCGGATCGATGTTTCGCTCGTGCCCTTTGGGTGCCCAAAGGGCGGAGGTTTTACATAGGCAAAGTGTCGTACAAGGGTGTTCTGGTCCAATCTTAACCCTCGTGGGGCCTCGCGTAGCCCTCGCGAAAGTCTCAAGTGCATAACGTGATATAGTCGGTTCGCAGATTTGAAGGAAGTCGCAGTACGTTGACTTAGAATTTCATGTGACATATTTATGCGCTAAAGACAAATGCAACATAAGTAGCGCCAGCCTGAGCCTGGTAACCCCCTTCTCTGTCGCGGGGAGCCGAGAACAGAACAGAAAAGCTCTGTGGCTCTTTTTTTTTTTAATTACATGTCAAGAGATGTGTATATAGAAGGCCGCAATGAACCCTCTGCTACTTGTAGTGCATACTCGTACTTCCATCTCCAGGACACCACTCACCATTCTGAGCCATGACCAAACCATCAGAATTGGCGTCACAATCCGACTCTCACCATCTTGAAGACAAGCAGCTTCCAACGGCATCAACTACCACTCGTTCCACCGACGCACCAGACGTAACCTCGCTTATCAGACGTGCTGATCGAGTGAGCTAACCTGGCTATATGCTGCGTCTTTTTTAATCACATCGTGTCTGACAGGCCTGCGATAGATGACGTCAATATGCGAAAGCTAGGCATCATGTTCAGAGAATTATGCGTCGTGGAGCTAGGCGTCAGCATCGCGGTTCAGCACAATTTGGCCTCGCTGCTTTATCCCAGGTCGACCATTAAGCACATCAATGCTTTATACCGCCCCCCAGTTCGCGACATCGTTTCCGGTTTCGAGGGCGTCGTGCTTCCGGGAGAGAAGCTTCGTGCGTAAAATAACGCAAATGCTACTTTCTGGCTTACCCACGGGCTCCTGTCACAGTCGTCCTAGGCCGCCGCGGTTCTGGGTGCAGTACTTCTCTGAAAACCCTCGCCAATGACCGAGTAGACTGCCGCGACGTTCTCGGAGACGATTCGTTCTCGTCAGACGAGATCAGGAAAAAGTACCGTGGTGATGTTATACACTGCCCCGAGGATGACATCCACTTCCTGACCCGGTTGTGAGCATGTGACGGAAGCCCTCCTGCGCATCTTTGGACTCAAACATGCCAGATACCATCATTGGAAATGCATTTCTGAGGGGCATTTCTGGCGGCGAGAAAAAGAGGGTGTCTCTTGCAGAAGTCATGTCCTCGCGTGGCAAGCTTGTTTGTTGGGATAAGTACGTGTTGCTTCGTTTTCATAAACCATGTTTGCGACCGAGATTAATATTGACCTAGTCCAACGCGAGGTTTGGATTCGTCTACGGCACTTGAGTTCATCCGATCGCTTCGCGTTGCGACAGATACGGCCAAGGTCACGACAGTAGCTTCCGTATATCAAGCGGGAGAGCAGCTCTTCAAACTCTTTGATAAAGTATGCCTTATCTACGAGGGTGTACTTTGTGCCTGCGAAGGAAGCTAAACAGTAATTCATGGACATGGGTTACGAGCCGCAGAACAGGCAAAGGACCCCAGATTTCTTGGTGGGGAGTACGTCTTGGACAACATCCAAGAGATTTTGAGTACTCACCAGTGGTGCCCGTAACAACCGATGTTCGTGGAAGATGATCTGTCCTGGATTCAAGGGGATCCCGCCCCGTACAGCAGACGAGATGGCTGCGTAATTCAGGACAAGCGCCTATGGGCAACTCAATCGCTCGTCGATGGACTCGCACTACGACCTGTACGTGAACAAGGGTGATTTGAATAGGGCCTTCAATACGAGTGCGACAAGCGAACGTACTCGCCATGCTCCAGATACGCAATCGTATACACTATCGATACCAATGCAAGTCCGGGCGGTGATGCGCCGCCGATGGCAGATATTGAAGGGCGACTGGGCAACGCAGTGTGTCCAATTGGGGTCCGTGTTATTGATTCCTCAGGATTCTTGGGAACTGATTTGTTATGGACAATATAGATCATATGCATTTCAGGTATCTTCATCGGAACCGTGTTCCTGCATGTAACCACTGACACCAGTGCATACTATTCGCGGGGTAGTGTGTTTTACTTGTATGGCCGCCATGTCCATCCCGAACGCAAACGCACTGAATTCACTCTCCGACAGCATCCTGTTCTGTTACTTTTCTATCTGTATGGCTAGTTCCCGGTCTCTTTTCACAACGCCAGACCGTTCTCCGCCACCAGAAGGGGGCGCTGTATTATTCTTTCATCGACAGTCTCGCTCACTTTATTGTCGACATACTAATTTGCTTTATTTCCGTCGCCTCTATGTCGGTCATTCTATATTTCCTCGTTGGTTCGCAGAAGACGGCGGAACAATTCATGTGGATCACCTTGTTTGCATCTGTGAACATACAGTTCTGTCTCACGACTCCCACTAGCACGTACCTGCTGTTCACCTCTATCATAATGCTCGTGATGAAGGGCTCCTTCAGAAGTATCGCAGCTTTCTCCCCGGACGAGGTCACTGCACTTCCAGCGTGCGCGATCGTTGTTCTGATCCAGCTTCTGTACGCGGACTTTGTTATCCCCAAGTCGCACATATTCAAGGCGTTGCGCTGGATCACCAACCTCAACGCGAGTTCATCATTGCACTCTTCATTCTTGGTCGATGATATCGAGGTCCTGCTTGACAGCCACTGCGTTACGCGTTCGAGTCTTTGATGGTTAACGAGTTTCACACGCTCAACGGGACGTGCACAGGCCTCGTGCCATCGGGGCCCGGATATGAGAACGTCTCGCTCGCAAACCAAGTGTGCACCACCGTCGACTCACAACCTGGTATAGAAGCGGTGCCTTGGAATGCCTACACTACTGCTTCATTTGGCTACTCGTACCAGACTCTTTGGAAGGTAGGTGGTTCTCGTGATGTGCATAACGTCGACTGACGATCGATCCGCGCAGAACTGCGGGATTTTGCGTGGTTCCATGTTTGGCATGGTCGGGGCCCTCCTTTTTTTCACGTAATGTCAACTCCGAGGTCGTGCAAGTCGACATCTTTTCATGGAAGAATATCGAGTACTATGTACCCATCCCTGGAGCAGGCATGAGTAAGCTGCTCGATGACGTGTCTAGTTATGTCGCCCCGGGGAAGCTGACAGCACTGATGGGAGGGGCTATTGCCAGAAAGGAAGGGATCTCAGAGGCCAGAGCTGTTTGACACTGAACCGGTGCTGTGTCTTTCAGACGGTGTTGTTGAACGTACTGGCTCAGCAGACATCGGTCGGCGTCATCCGTGGCGACTGTTTAGTCAACGGGCAGCCTCTCCCACCGAACTTTTGCGCACAGACGGCGTATGTCCAGCAGATGGACACCCACATTGCAGAGACGACCGTCCGCGAGGCCCTCCTGTTTTCCGCGAAGCTTCGGCGACCCTCGTCCGTTTCGAGGGCCGAAAAAGAAGCTTATTTTTTCCGCGTTTCGGTCGCTGCCGTTGCTAACGAGCGGTTACGCGCAGAATCCATCAGCCCTCGGGCGAGCTCTTCCAACTATTTGATAGGTTATTGTTACTCCGCACAGGCGGACAAACCGTGTACTCTGGTGATATTGGTGGCGGGTCCATGACCATGATCGAGTACTTTCAAAGGAACGGCGCCCCTTCATGTGCTGCCAACGCGAACCCGTAAGTATAATCGTTCTTGCGGGTGGCTCAACTCGCTGCCTTTAGGGCGGAATACATGCTGGACGTTATTGGGGCAGGTTCCACAGCAACATGCACGACAGACTGGTACAAGATTCTCCTGATGCAGCAAACCTTGATCTCGAGATCGCACGTATCCACCAAGATGGACACTTTCGTCATCTGGCGGGCACAGAAGCATGCTTGTGATCCATGACCTGAGTTAACGTTGTCCGCGAGTCTGGAGAGGAGATGGACAACTGCCGTTGCAGAGAGTGGCTGAGTGCCGCTCCTTGCATTGGAAATGGGGCAGGCTGTGATGCGGTGGACAATCCGACGGGTGTCCAGCTGGGAACTGCTGTGGTGGCTTGCCGAAGCTACTGAATCGCCACCGGTCAACAACCGTGTCTTCTCTGACCAGCGGGAGACCTCCGGGTCTTCTCAGCTTCCGTGGCGTCGTTTGCGTGTCGCTATTGATACCGCGTTGCAGCGTGACGGCCCCGAAGGACTGTCGGCAGCAACGCGTAATATCCCAGGGTTGACGAATCGAGGAACAAGCTACTTGGCGTTTATCCATTGAAACTTCGACGTCGCCACCCCTCTCAGATCGGTGGAGCCGGGGCACACCAAATCTCATACCTAGCCACAAATATAAAGTGTATATGTATATATTCAGTTATGGAGTGGACGGCGTACGTATCAAGAGAGGAAGATTGCGCCCCAATTGAACCAACTTGAGTTGACCATGCAGCCTGCAAAAGTAGGACACCAGAAAGGTCGGAAAGACACTGCATGCCTCAAGCACCAATCTCGCTGAAGCAGATAACAGAGGATGAAAGTACGTTGTATCATGCATACCGTCCAGGATATCGATGGCCTACTTTTAGGAGGCGGGCCCCACACCAATTGCCCAACTCCAGTGGAGATGATGCAGTGACGATTAGCACCGCGTAATCACGCGCGCCGACGGGTGCATGCATGCATCAGGGGGAAATAATGAATGCCGAGAGCCTCCTGGTGGCGAGTCAGACTCACAAAAAGATCACGAACCATATACGCATGTAGACCGACGAAGAAATATGATACCCGCATGGGCTATGCTATCCACATCCCGGTGAACCTGAGCTTGTCGTGCTTGAGCTCGTCGAAATGCGAGTCACCACCAACCTTGATGGCCTACTGAGCGGAGCGTGCCGCCGAGACTAACGCCACAAGACGCAGCTGAACAGCTGGAAATTTCAGGGTTCTGATAGATTAGACAAGAGGAATAGAAGACAAGGGTGGTTATGCTGTGTCCTCTGGCGCGGTGCGAAGGAAAAACGACGTCAAGTCGAACTCAGTTTCATTGATGTGCGAGCTTGGAGCGGCAAAAACTAACTCGAATGGCATGTTATGCATGCACTCGGTCTTGACTCCGAGTCGGTGCGATACGAATCAGTTCGGAGCCTTTCTATAAGCCACTGTTGTAACTCATACGCACTTCATTTATTTTTCATGAACAGCTGTCCCGGACATCGGTCGAGGAACGAGTTGTCTACGGCATATTGCGGTAAGCGACGGAGCCGTCCATCAACATACCCTTTTTGGTCATCAAAGACAACCAAGATGGGAGAACAATCGACGTTGTGGACCATGAAATCAGCACGGACAGGTCAAGTGGAAGAGCACGGCATGGAGGTGGACACAACGGACGTGGCAGATATAAACGTCCAACCCGGGAGCCAACGACCATCATGCTCCCCCTCAGGCATGCCACCCAAAACTCGTTCGCGTGCTCCCACGCTAGATGCCCTCCCAGAAGAGGGAGTCGGGGATCTCAAATTATCGGAAACAATTCCGACGAGGCCAATCCAGTTCCCCGAGCACCCCCAGGTAATGATTCAGAGGAGCAGCAGGCAGGCACCGAAGTCTACACCACGCAAAAAAGTAGGCAAATCATACGCTCTGCTCTTGCCAAGCAGAGAGTCGTAGCACAAAAGGCCGATCCAAACGATGGTCGCTGTCTCATCACCAACAGGCCGAGCGTAGTCGATCTGTATCACGTCATAGCCGCATCCACCGATCAAACAACGGTCCGTATATTTGGAGCTCGCACTGGACAGTTGTGCTGACCTGTCTTGCAGCTTGCCAGGTTGGAGTACGTCTGGGAGATAGGATACCGAAAACTCAACCTCGACACAAGGCGCAATAAGATGCATTGTGTGTGCGTCTCGCATTCTAAGGCTGTTTTCTGATTCTCCTCGTAGTGCGAGTAGACTGGCATCGACTCTTCGACAAGCCAGAATGTAAATGGGTCTTAATTCCGGAACTGGAAGTCTTAGAAAAACTGGAAAAAATATACCTGAAAGATAAGCAAGCAACGAGTAATCTAACAGAGGTCTTGTGGTTCTTGTGCTGTTCGGGATGTCGACTGAAGGTAGCTTAGCTATTCACAGAGCCAACTTATAATTATTACGTTCTTCCCACGCCGGCATTGCAAGAGCCAATTTGCCGTTTTTCACACGCAAAAGGCCAGGATGGCCGGGTGCTGGAGCTAGAGCAGCAGGAGCACGAGACTCATTTCCCCCCCTTCCCGAAACTCGGATCTCTCCAAAGTCATATTCTGCCACACTTCGTCATCTTCAGCACGGGACAAAAACTGGCTAGCTTGCTCCCAGCCCACCTCACGATGACCAGATTCCTAACTCGGATAGTAAAATCTGCTGATGACGCGATCTCGATGCTGGTCACCATTCAAAACTTGTACGAAGCGTGGACGAGTATAAACGTACCCAAGCTCTTCCGCAACCCCGGCAGTACATCAAACAGGTCTAATTCCCGATCCGAAGCGGGCCAGGATGATGCTTCGCAAGGCGAGGCTCGTTCAAGACGCGAGGGCCTCAGAAGCGGAACAAAGTCTCAGGAACAGGACAGTCAGGCCTCTGGAAGTGGACATGCTGGAGGACAGCAACGAGCCATCCATCCCTTCCAACCTTCTGAAGACGACGAGTCTGTCACTGATGACACAGCCGTGGACGACAGCACCGACTGGATCGAGTATATCCAGAAGTGGCGCAATGAAGATGAAAGCGTGATGGAGAAGCAGGAGTCTAACATGGTTAACGACGCGGGAGACGAGCAGCTCTCTGCCTATATCGACGAGCATGCGCGCACCCCTCCGTCGCCGGCTGCCTGGAACAGCTGGAAGTCGGACTGGGACGATTCCAAATCACGATACCC
>JBBPLT010000281.1:0-34903 GCA_038089955.1 Strobilomyces dryophilus | reverse complement strand
CTCCCACTCTCCCATTGCCCCCATCTCGTCTATTCTAGCTCTCAGGTCACTCAGTACAGGTGAGATCTTTGGTATGTTTTTCTTTCGCCCAATATATATATTGATATTTGCAGTAGGATAGTAGGAGTGTGTATTATGTTGATCATGAGTGCACTTTGACCATGTGCGCATTTCGACCATGTGTCGAAATGCGTGAGTGGATGCTTTGTAATATTAGGATAAGTAAGGTTATCTATTATTTATTTTTGTAAAATGTAGGCATAACCCAGGGTTAACCCTGAGGGATTTACAAAAACACAGTAGTATCAAACCAAGGATCCCCACTATCACCTACTTCCTTGACTCAGGTCACTCACAACTGCGAGCGAAGCGAGCAGTTGTTCGCTCCCCCCTCCTAACTTCTTACTGTGATCAACAACTACGCTCCATCCCCATCCATGTCTTTCAACATGAACAACAGTTTTACCGCCGCCGTCCGTGCCCTGTCCCCTGCAATGGGCGATGCCCCCGCCCTTGTGCCAATGTTCGTGCAGGCCAACGACCAGCCCGGGTACGTCGTCAACCAGACCACTCTCGTCCATCACACCGCTTTGCAGGCTGCGAACTCAGTCGGTGAGGTGATCGCTATGATCCCCGCTGACTATCGTTTCGTCCTTGCCAATCCCCTTAGGGAGGTTGCCAACGCCACGCAGCGGTTGGCAACCATAGGCACCACTCTGGAGAAGTGGCAGTGCCATAAGGCCGCTGGGACGTACCCTCCCTTCCTCTCGGGGAAGGCACCCACTGCTCAGTTCACGCGGGTGTTTGAGGAAAACGCTGAGGGCAAGGCTCACAAGGCCAAGCTCGATGAAGCGTTTAAAGTCTACCTCGATGGACAGCTCGATGCCCATATCCGAGCCAAGTCCGACAAGCGCGACTTCCTCAGGAGGGGCCTAGCCGATGAGGAGCTGGCTGGACTCTTGTCCGGCCCCGTCATAACGCGTATTGGCGAATTGACAAGGTCTGCTAAAGTTCCCAAATGGGAAACTAAGGCCGACGGACAGCTCGTTATCACCAGCTGGGAGACGAATCCTGTGCACGAGTCCATAGGGGCTCAAGTGCTTCCGGATATCGTCGCATATGCACACCGAGTGATCTCCATCGTGGAGTCCTCAACCTTCACCGCCCGCCAAAAGCAGGAGGCGAAAAAGCGTGTGCATAAAGCGGCTGACGTCGAGATGCAGGACGGAACGGTGGGCCCATCCGTCCAATCACTTGTCGACAAAAGTCTCAACGCAGCCATCAAGAGACTCGGACTTGGCGGGGTAAGCCCCTCCCAGTTCACGTCATCTTCTGCACTAACCCTGGACCATATAGCGCAAGCAGCAGGAACCCAGAGGGCAGAAGATCTCATCATGGAAAAGGGACCGTGCACGAGAAAGGGCCAAGCAGGCAGCCTCTGGAGAAGGAAAGGGAAAGGGAAAGGCTCGAGCGTCGACAGGCTCGACGCCTCCACCATATGTCCCTCCTCCAGCAAAGAAGGCTCGGGCAAAAGCTACTGGGGCCTTACGGAAGGCTGCTCGCGACGGGAAGAAAGCTGCGAAAGGATTGCGAGGCGGCAAGGCCTGAGAAAGGCAAAAAATATATCGTACTTAGCAATGGACTCTCCCTCCCCCCCTTCAAAGAGTCGTGGTTCCAACGAAAGAAGGAACACGTCTTTAGAAGGGATACTACAATCCAAGAGCTCGGACTCTAGTTTTTTACATAGACATTGTTTTATGTATGGATCCCCGCAAACAATTCCAGACTACGTGCTGGACCTTCCGCTTCCCAATGCCATGAATTTCGTTATAAGGAATACACCCATAAGTGTAATTGAGGCAAGCCAATTCCGAGATCATATTCACGTCGGACCTGGTGTCTCGATACCCACCGAAATGGAGTGGGATTTGTCAGTTGGCATGAAATACTTATTTCACCAACCTCGTCGTAGCGAATTGATCGACAATGCTTGGCATGACTTTGTTCGATGTTTCAAGTGGCGAGTCCATTTCTTACTCCAAGATGATCACAAGACATACGACCCAGATTACGATGTGCAGGAACCGTCCAAAAAGACCCCGCCCGTATTACCATTTTATCTTGATTTAGCCATTCGCAAGGGGTGCTCTTACATTCACAACGTAGTTAGTAGAATACCTGCGAATGGGGCAACGGACGACAGTTTTAAACCGCTCGGTCCCAAGCTCAACAAAATCAAGGATTTTTTGACCAATAACGGATATGTTATTACGGCCACAGATAAAAATCTAGGCATTGCGGTGTCAGAGCGGACCTGGATCCTGTCTAAAAGTCGAGATTGCCTCGCTAACCCAGCCGAATACAGTAAGCTGACCCGAGAGCAAGCAATGGACATCCTCAACGAACAAAATCAGATAATGAAGGAACTATCTGATGAAGCAGAAATGTACCTGGATTGGAAACACAGTGCACTATCTGAGTATCTCGCCCATCTTATTAAACATAAGCGAGAGGAGCGGCACATCCCTACATTTTATGGAATACCCAAAATTCATAAAACTCCGGTCAAGTTTCAACCTATCCTGCCTTGCCACTCCGCGGTACAAAATCCCGCTGCCAAATTCTGCTCAAAACAACTCAAACCGATCATAGAATTGGTGCCAACCATTATACATGGTACCAAGGACTTGGCAATAAAATTGAGCCAACTCAAACTTCTTCCTGGAAGAGAAATCTTCTTAGTAACGGGTGACGTCGTTGCATACTACCCTAATATTCCACTAGATAAGTGCCTGGATCGCACCTACGATCTATATATGGAACACTACTGGAATAATGCAAAGCACGACGACACGCTTGCTGTCCGAGAACAGCGATTTTTCCGGCGTTGCTTAGAAGTGGGAAACAAAAAACTGATCACGCAGTTCGATGGACAAATATACCAACAGCTCAACGGGCTGGCGATGGGCGTAGTCGATTCACCCGACCTCGCAAACTTATACGGGTGGTGGTGCGAACGTCGCGACGGTGTCATAAACCATCCTTATATACCCTTCTATGGAAGGTACATCGATGATTGCTTTGCAGTAGTCTATGCAACCACAGCGGAAGAGGCTCTGGAGATCTGCACAGACACAATCCATATTGATGACTGCACGATCACGTGGGATGTTGGCAAAGCTTGCCCTTTCTTAGATATGTTCTTGTATGTTGACCATGACAAAACTCTACAACATATGCCATACAGAAAGGCAAAATCCCACTGCGAAAGAGTTCCATGGATATCAGCTCACCCCTTCGATGTTAAGCGAGGCACTTTCATCGGTGAGATGTCGCGGTTAGCCACTTTAAGTAGCAAATCAGAACACTACTCGAGCGCCATACGGGGCTTGGTTGCCCTGTATGTGAAACATGGTTACCCGATCGAACTGGTTAAGAATTGGGCCAAGGTACACTACGAGGAGAGATGGAACAACCGTCTTCGGATCGAAAGTATTGACAGGCCGGACGTACTCGTCTTGAAAACCCATTTCAATACTGCTTGGAACTATTTCAACGCACACAAGCTGGAGGACACCATGCTCGGATACGCACGTCAATGGCTACTTGTAGCCAAGAGTGGGAACTATAGTAAACAGTTCCCGATGCGTCCGGCAGATTATCCTGACCCTGTCGGATATCCACACCAATGGCAGCTCGACTGCCTCGTCTCTAAGGCGGGTGGTGGAGTAGAGCTTGACTCTACCCCGGACTTATTGAAAACCGGCATCCTTGATCACAAAGTGATTGTTTTGCGGAAACGAACCCGCAATCTCTTTGACATAGCAAGTTCTTGGAAAAAGTCAGTGTTAGAACAGCTGGATCAGCATGAATCGTCTGCGGCCTCCATTCTACCGCACAATAGAGACGATAACAACCTTCCGGATATACCAACAGACCTACCTCACCTTAGGAGTCATAAGGCAGCTGAAAAGTGCAAACGCGACTCCAAAATGGATGACAAGGCGGACCGAGTATATCGCCGACCCACAGGCTTTGATGACACATCACTGCCCAATGAGGACATTTTGGCCACGACGCTCAGGATTGGGCTCCATTAGGAGTTTAAACCCGTACCTGGTGGCGACCGGTAGTCAGGGCCCTCTTCCCTGCCAAGTGACACCCTGTGTGTCAACATGGACCCATCCCTCCGGATGGCCGACTCCAACCGCGGTCTCCTGCACAAACACTATCACGTTTGTAGGAGACACACTCTGATCCGAAACCTCCGTTTGAGCCTTGAGCCTCTTTAGGCCCTAGAAGGTGAGGAGTTAGTAGATGGGAGCGAACTTCTGCAAGCGCAGATAGTGGCAGTGAGTACCTGACTGGACGACATTATATCCGTGAAATGGTATGTCCACACTCCTCAATGTCTTGCTGTGCCGTGTGCGTTAACACGGGCCAAGATAGCTCTACTCTGGTAATCCGATAAACAAGACCCTGCCAGTTTTACTTAGTGAACCGACATATCCATGCCTGGACGGGCCTTCGTTGGAGCTTGAACCCTAAGTAAGTGTCGATGCTAGACCTTATACCTAGTAATTGGTATCTGACAGTTAAAGCAGCCTAACCAAGGCTAACCTAAGTTAAGGAAGCTAACCCTAACTTAAGGCTAATGAACCATAACGGGCGAGCGTCAATTCCTAATACGAATTGGCGCCCAGGAACCATTAAGGGACCAGTTACGTAAGCGTGCCTGGTCTAGACCGCTGACCTAATCAGGAACCGGAACCAATAAACCCGACGGGTTCAGCGTCTAATCCTACGTTACGCTAAAAGAAATGATATGACTAAGCGGATGAGTCAGAAGAAATCTGAATGAGTCATCGGCAGCAGAGGACACATCAGCATATTGGTAATACAATGGAAGGTCATGGAATGTGTTGGAATGTTCCATTGGTTCCGAAGAAGATGAACTTAAGAAAAGAACAAGAGTCGAGTCATCAGGTTGTGCTGATGAAGTGAAACAGAGTTGCAGGAAATGAAGCGGAGAGAGAAAAGAAAAGAGTAATTGTAACATTATCCCCTTAGTAAGTCCGAAGTCATGACAAGGACATATTAGAGAACGCTGTAAGAAGGTCTTGGAGAGCCAGTGATGTTGGCCCAGGCCACATCATCGTAGATGCCGTTGTCATAGGCATCCTCGTCATCGGAGGCCCAGTAGAGTCTGGAACCTCGTTCAGAATGGGTGCAGGGAGGTCATCCCCCAGTGGAGATTCAAGCGGAACAGTAAGGATGGACGTGGCGGAAGGGGCAAGAGAAGGAGCTGGATGAGGAAGGCGAGGAGGCAATGACTGGAAGAGGTGTTCAAGGGTGTAGAATGGGGCAGCCAGGACAGGCGGATGGATAATGCCCAGGGGCCCAGAGGTGGCAGACGGAGCAGCGATGCTCCCGGCAATCGCTGCGAAAGTGACCGAGATGGTGGCACTTGTGACATGTGTTGACATAGGAATTGTCGGCAGGGACCATAACAGGGTAGACCTGGTCATCGTAGCAACGCCAGGCTTGGTCGAAGTCTGAGAGAGGAAAGCGATAGATCCGAGGGAGCAGCCAGTCAGAAGGTAGTGACGGCGAGGTATGACAGATGGCGAATTGTGGTTCCAGCTGGGGAGGAAGAACGGGGATGGGTCGAGTGCCGGCTAGCTCAGTGGTATACCTGTCTATGTCTGCAATAAACTCAGTCATGCTGAGCTGGTGGAGGGCAATGAGGAGGTGTTCGCAGTGTAAAACAGCGATCCTCACTGGGAGGACAGCAAGTATGGGTCTGTGGGCACGATATGCTCGACCCAAAGGGGGTCCAAGATCGTTTGCTGACGTCCTAGAGGCTCTGGGATGGACCGATGCTTGGTCCGAAGGCGCGGGAAAGCGGAGTTCGAAAGTCCGAAGGTGCGGACTCGGTCGAGAAGGTCTGGGAAGTGTTGGGGATGAAGGGAGGATGGTCTGTAGGTGATCTAGAGGGTTTTCTGGCGGTCTGACAGGTGGAAAAAGCGCAGGTAAAAGGTAGATACATGTGTAAATACATGAAAAGGCCTTAAGTAGTTGTCGGGCCTTGTAACTAATGTCTGACATGCTGTCAGGTACATAGGGGACATTGACCGGACCATGGGAAAAAGCATTGGCCCCGTTGGACTATTAGACCAAGAGCGTCGGTCCTCTAGAGGATGGACCGAAGGTAGTCTGGACCGCGGGAAAAAGCATCGGTCTATCGGACTATTGGCCCGAGAGTGTTGGATATGGGCCGAGAGTGGTTGGACCATGGGAAAAAGCATCGGCCCATCAGTTCCTATGTCATGGAAAGCTCGGAGCTGGTCTGGTGGTTGTCAGGCAAGGCCTGGAAGGTGGGGAAATGGTTGGATATCACTATAGAGCACTCTGGAGCTCTACAGTGGGCCTCGTGATGGACAATGCGGGTATGGGCGAGGACGGCATGGCCTTGGGCAGTGGTTGGTCTCCAGTTTTGAAGGTTTTGGAGGCATTCTAATTGAAGGAAGGTCCGGTATAGAGCGAATAAGGGGGAATTGAGATCGAGGTGTGCCAAGATAGGAATAGTAAGGTGGGGGTCATGGAGGCGTTGAAGTAGCTCTCTTTCTCCAGTAGGGTGCAGGGAGTCTTCTTGAAGATGATGGGCAGCGAGGGGAAGATCTACGGATAAGATAGGGAATGGTGGTGGAGGAAAATGGGGAGAGATGACGGTGGCAATGGAGATGGATTTAGGGTCACTATCGATCATGATGGAGGATGGAATTTCAGAGAAGGAGTCTAGGGTATGGGATAGGGAGGACTCGGAGGTGGAAGGGGAGCGAGTAAGGCCGGTGGACATGGTTTGTATTCGGGCGATAGTGGATTGCTTTCATTGAGTGGTGGAGGTAGCAGGTAAAGAAGGGGGAGGGAGTCAATGGAGTTTCTTATACTCCTAGAGTAACTCTGACACATGTTCAAGGTCCGCTTCTGTGGCCCATGAGTCATCTTTGGCTGTGTAGCCCTTTCATCAGATCAGATACCAAAGGGACAATGGAGCTCCGCAGTGGTGCAAGATCCGTTCTATTTCATATTCTTCTTCACCTTCAACGAGATCTGGTGGCGGCAAAGGGAAGTTCCATCCATGGACGTCGTTTTCGCAATAGGGCGATAAGAGAGAAGCGTGGAAGACTGGATGGATCTTCCAGGTCTTCGGAAGGCGGAGTTGGTAAATGATAGGGGACAAGACCTTCGTGATAATGAAGGGTCCTTCTCATTTGGGGGCGAACTTGGGGTTGGTGATAAGGTGTTTCAGGTTCCTGGCTTCGAGCCAGACCTTATCTCCCTTTCTGAAAGGGGAGAACTGTTGGGTGGTTCAGGACGCCATGACTTGGCGAGCAAGTTCATGGGCGGCGAGGGCTTCGTCTCTGGCTGCTTGAAGGCCTTTGAGACAGGTTTCAATGGTGGGGAGGTCAGAGATAGGAAGGATGGAAGGAAGGGCTTGGGGTTCATATCCCATCATGAGATAGAATGCGGACTTTCTGGTGACAGAGTGGGGGCGGTGGTTGTGCACAAATTCAGCGTGAGAGATGGAATTGGCCCATGTGCTGTGGCTTCCTCCACAGAAGATTCGAAAATAAGTTTCGACTTCTTGGTTCACACATTCAGTTTTGCCGTCCGTCTGTGGGTGATACACAGTGGAGAGAGAAAGGTCGTACTGGAGGCGTTTCCCTAGTTCTTTGGTGAAGGAGGAGGCGAACTGTGGTCCGCAGTCAGAGATGATTTTGTCATAGAGACCGATGTAAAGATCCTAATGACTGCCAGGTGGACTAGAAGTTAGTCCAGCAAGTCCTGGTGTCAGAAGGGTAAGGGAGACGCGATAGGTCCGTCCCAAAGGGACTCTAGAAGCGGGAGAAAGGCAGAAAAGAAGTCTGAAGTGCTTTGCCCAAAGGTCCAAGACTGACTGACGCTGTTGCGCGATGGACCGAGGCAAAAGACCGATGGGCCGAAGGTGCAGGCAAAGGACCGAGGCTTTGTTCGAGCAATGGACCGACAGTGGAGACAAGGGACCGAGTTTTGGTCCTTAGAATGATGTGAGAGGGCAAGGACGAGTGAGAAACGGTGGTCATAAGCTGAAAATGTTAAGACCAGTGGTTCAGTCCCGAAGCAGAAGATGATAGGAGAACGAGATGGTCGATAGACCATGAGTGACAGACGGTATGTCATGATGATGAAGGTGAGCCAAATGGGAGCAGGTATTCTCTAGTTCGAATACAGTATTTTATGGACCGGAGATACCGAAAAGTAAAATAAGTGACAGGTCCGAGAGCACGTAAGGTAACTATGCTAAAAGGGGAATGTTGGACATAAGAGCGGTGTCATTGGAAATGAATGGAACAAAAGTCTAAAGGGGCGAGGCCCTGACAGAACGCATGAGCGAGAAAGGATATATGAGATAGAACAAGTCACTGAAGCCCGAGCGAAGCCACCCAAGTGAAACCAAAGCGGCCGAGGCGTCGGTCTTGTTGGTCTTGTTGGTCTTGTTGGTCTTGTTGGTCAGTCTTCGTCAGTCTTCATCGGCATGTACCAGTCTATGTCTAGAGAGTCTTGGGGGAGAGTAGGAAGACTCAGGGGAGTTAGGCAGACTTGTTGTAGAGTGGGGGAAGTAGGAATGTAACTGTAGAGGCATACTGCTCTCTACACCGAATCGAAGGAAGACCTTGTGGAAAAAGAGGGCGGCAACCCCCTCGGCGGTGATTGTTTTCACGGTTGGACAGAGAATTACCCCCTTAGTAAGGCCATGGTCAACCACGACCAAGAGGGAATCGAAGCTGGAGGAAAGGGGAAGGTCGGTGATTAGATTGCAGGAGATCTGTTGGAAGGGGTGAGATGCGGAAGAGGAGATGGGTGTGGGGGGGGCACGGTTGGGTGGGTGTTTGCTTTGTTTTGCTGGCACGTGGCACAGCCTCCAATGTAGCAGCAGATGAAGGATGCAAGGCCGGGCCTGTTACAAATGTCATACTCACTCAGGAGGATGAGAAATACTTCCGTCAGGAATGCACCCGGTTCCTGGATCCCCGGTCCTTTTAGATGTCTCGGTATATGCCGCCCATTTAATTCTTTCTTGATGACTCATTACGACTGGCTTGCTGTACTACCACCAAAACCCCATTTCAGCTCGCTTCATATGGAGTTCCGGATATGCCATTCCTTCTTCCATGTTCTGCTTCCTTGTGTTCTGTTCCTTCCGCTTTATGAATTGCTCCGCAGCCTTATCAACAGATGTCCGTTTCTCCTGTAGAATATCTCTCTTTTGGTCCTCATAGTCCCCCTCCCCATTCTAGAACGTATAAATACCCAACGCCCCTGTATCGTAGCTCCCCAGCTAGTTCTACGCAATTCCAGCTTAGTGCCTAGCCATCCACTTCTCTCGACGGTTCGAGTCTAGCAAGACCCCTTTGATAAAGTCTTTGTGCTACTTGGAGTGCACGCTGCTAGGTTCTACACTACTCAGCGTAACAAAAGAACTAGCTCTTCCATCCTCCCCTCCTCCCCAGGAGTAGGGAGAGACTTATATAGTTAAGATTCTGTTGTGCTATCGAGCCGACTCCTCTGACGACGAACCACAACCCTCCGGGCTCTTCAACCTCCCCGACGACCCGACCTCTGCTGTCGTACCAGCGTCAGCACTCACCAACCCTACGCCCACCCTCAGAATCGCCGGAACCTCCCGACCTCCCGTATCTCCCTTCCCTCCCCCTCGTCGAACCATTGTCAGAACCACCCGTCTTGGCACCCCAGAACCTTCGTGGGAAGAACCTTCGCTGCCCAGTGAGAGGAAGTTGCTCGAAGAAGGACCAGCTTCTCTATCCCTCACCACCGAAGCCCTAACAGAAACCCGAGGGCCAGGACAGTCGTGCCCAGAACAACCTAGATCCGAGATGGACACAGAACAAACCCATGCTCGAGAAGTGAAAGCTGGCCTCCCAGAAGGGTTTTCGGGAGACCCGCAGGATGCTAAATGGTGGAGCAACGCGATGAAAGCTTACTTCACCATCAATGAGAACGTTCATTCTCCAGAACAACAGCGACTCATCTTCCTCAACATGCTAAATAAAGGAAGAGGACGGTTCTTTGCCGAACCAATTTTGGAAATGTTGCTTGATCCTCTCATCAAGGATAAGAACAAACCTTCTCTTGGGGAAATCATTCAGGAATTCCTCACCATGTTCACTCCTCATGATGAACACGCTGCCGCTCGCAGCAAACTCGCTCGCTTGTCGCAAAACCTACGCGATAAGGAGAACAGATTTTCGGACTACGTCACAAAGTTCCAGCTTTACGCAGCAAAGTCCAAAATCACCGATCCGGTCACCCTTATTGATAGGTTCAATGAAGGACTTGACCCTGAGCTCACTGGAATGATCATCTTCATGGAGAATCCCCCCACGACACTCGCCAACCGGATCCAGAAAGCCAGTCAATTCCACACACAGAAATCCCGCCTGGAATGGTACCGAAAGGGAAGGACTGTTGGACACCTCCTCCCATGTGACTCTGGACAATGATCAAGGGATCCCAATGCCATGGACATCGATGCCGTCCGACTTACTCCTGTCGAACGAGCATGTCACATCCGAGATAACCTTTGCTTCGTCTGTCACAAGAAAGGTTGTTCTACTAGGAACCATCCTCGTCAAGGGAAAAAGAAGGATAACGAATGAAGGAACCCTTCCTCCCCCCCCCCTTCCGCCCACGTCTGAACCACCGAAGTCAAGCAGACGGAAGTCGAAAAATATGTCTCTACTATCGGAAAGAAGAAAGGGATCTCCTCCCAGGACATTCTCAAAGTGTTAAAGGCATGCTACGAAGATGACGAAGCTGCCTCGACTGGAGATGAAACCCCTCCGGATGACGAAGAAATGGTGGAAGTCAGAACTACTCCCATCACTAATGAGGGTTTTTAAAGGGAAGACGTGAGTCGACGTCACAACTCCCCAAAGCTACGATCGCTCCTGTACTAGTATCCAATCCGAAAGCCCATTCTATGAGAATCCCAGTTTTATTTTATGCTTCCACCGGAGCAAAAATCATTGACACAAACACCCTCATCGATTGCGGAGCCTCTGGAAATTTTATCAACCATGCCCTAGTCGAAAAACACCACCTGCAAAAGAAACACCTCGATAAACCCCTAAGAGCGCAAAATGTGGACGGAACAGAAAACCAAGGAGGAGTAGTCTGTCATAAAGTCCATATCACCCTTCACATAGAAAATGCGGAAGAATGACAAGAATTCATGGTTCTCAACTGCGGAAAAGAAAACATGATCTTAGGATTTCCTTGGCTTCACCATAGTAATCCACTCATTGACTGGATGATAGGAACCATCACCCTCCCAGATAAACCCACCAGTATCCGGCATGATGACCCAGATGCCATAGAACAGTGATATCTTCTTCGCTTCCTCAACACAGCTCCGTCCACCAAAATCGAACGATGTTGGCTTCGACGACTTCATCTCTCTCCCATCGAGTGAGCCCGCCTCCTCATTCAAAAAACCACAATTTCCACCGAACTTGCCATGGCAGCAAAACAAGACAATATCTCTCTCCTGGAGCAATACAAAGACTTCGCCAAAGTCTTCGGAGAACCAAAACCCAGAGAACTACCACCTCATCAATCCTTTGATCATGCCATTGACCTCGATAAAGACTTTATACCAAAAGTAGCCAAGGTCTATCCTCTCAATCCCCGAGAATGAGACGCTTGTAAAGCGTTCATCGACGAACACCTCAAAAGCGGGAAGATCATTCCTTCCAAATCTCCCCATGCCTCCCCCTTCTTCTTCATACCAAAGAAAGATGGAGGACTTTGCCCCTGCCAGGATTATCACCACCTGAATGCCCATACTGTGAAAAACACCTATCCCCTTCCCTTGATCTCAGAACTCGTCAATAAACTAAAGGGATCCAAATTGTTTACCAAGTTTGATGTTCAATGGGGATATAACAACGTACGAATCAAACCCACAGACCAATGGAAGGCTGCATTCATCACCCCGGATGGCCTCTATGAACCAACGGTTATGTTCTTCGGAATGTGCAACTCCCCATCCACATTCCAAGCCTTTATGAATCATATCTTTCAGGACTACATCGCTAAAGGATGGCTCATCATCTATATGGATGACCTTCTCATCCATTCCGCTGATGATCCAAATCTCCATCGGGAGCGGGTACGAAAGGTTCTCCACTGTCTGGAGGAACATGGATTATTCCTCAAACTTTCCAAGTGTCAATTCGAACAACGACAGGTGGAATTTCTTGGGATGGTCGTCTCCGCTGATACGATCTCCATGGATCCCACCAAGTTAAAAGCCATTGAGGAATGGCAACCTCCCACCTCTGTCAAAGCCGTCCGATCCTTTGTCGGCTTTTGCAACTTCTACCGCTGTTTTATCCCGGACTTTTCTCACATTACCCACCCTCTCCATGAACTCACCCATAAAGGAAAAACTTGGGCTTGGACAACCAACTGTGAACAGGCATTTCACACTCTTCAGAAGGCCTTTCTCTCCCACCCAGTCCCCGCTATACCGGACATCACAAAACCCTTCTCCATTATGACTGACGCCTCTCTCACCGCCACTGGTGGTATCCTCATGCAATCAGATGAGAATGGGAATCTCCATCCCTGCGCCTACTTCTCTGAGATGTTCGCCCCGGCCAAACGAAACTATGACATTTATGACCGCGAACTTCTCGCTGTCATAAAAGCCCTCGAGCAATGGAAACACTACCTCCAGGGCACCCCTCACCGGACCACGGTCTTCACTGACCATAAAAACCTCACGTATTTCAAACAGCTGCATAAACTCAATCAATGGCAAGCCCACTGGGCAATGTTCCTCAAAGACTTTGATCTTCTCTTCATCCACATCCCCGGCTCACAGCTTGCCCCTGCGGATGCTCTCTCTCGGCGGGACTCGGTGGACACTACCGAGGATAACACCGAAGTTACCCTCCTTCCTGACTCCCTATTCGCTCGCGCCCTCGACCTCTGTGTCCAACAACGCATTGCGGAAAACACTGCCTTGGACCCGACCGCTCTCTGCCTGGTCACTGAACTCCAATCTGGCTTTCTCCCCCTGCCGCGTTCCACCCTCCATGACTGGTATTTCGACGGCACCAATCTTTACTTCAAGGGCTGCCTCTACATTCCCCTGGAACCTCGTCAGGATCTTGTCCGTTCCATTCACGCCTCCCCCACCGGCGGCCATGGAAGTATCTTTCACACTCTCCACCTCCTTCAGAAGGACTTCTGGTGGCCTTGGATGTCCTCCTTCATCCGTCGCTTCGTTAATGGCTGCGCTGTTTGCCAGGCATCCAAAGTAAATACTCACCCCACTGTCCCCCCGCTTTCTCCCCTTGACTCTGTCGCCACCCACCCATTTGCACAGCTCTCTGTCGACCTCATCACCGGTCTCCCTCTCTCTGCCGGATTTGACTCTGTTATGGTCGTGGTCGACCATGGTCTTACAAAGGGGGTAATTTTCACACCCTGTCACAAAAACCTTGATGCTGCTGGCCTTGCCGACTTATTCTTTCGCTTTGTCTTCCCTCGCGTTGGCCTTCACGACTGTCTCATCTCTGACAGAGGCCCACAATTCGCCTCCGCCTTCGCTCGAGAACTCGCCCACCTCCTCAACTACGATGTCGCCCTCTCCTCGGCTTATCACCCCCAAACTGATGGCGAAACTGAACGTGCCAATCAGGAATTCCATCATAATTCCTCCATTCATTCTTCCACTCTGAAAATCCCATTCTCCCTGATCCTTGGATACGAGCCTCAGGCTTATCCTCCGATAGGAAAAACCTTCCTCCCCGCCTTAGAAACCTGCCTCTCGGAACTTGACTCAGCCCGATCAGAAGCGTTGGCCGCCCATAAACGTTCCCAACAGATAATGAAGGAACGGATCTTTCCATGTCTCCCAAAATGGAAAGTCGGAGATAAGGTATGGCTGGACAATCGGAATCTCCGTATCAACTATGCTTCCAGAAAACTAGCCCCTCGGAGAGAAGGACCATTTGAAATCACTCAGGTACTATCTCCCGTGGCGTTCCAGCTGAAACTTCCCCCAGGATGGAAGATACACAACGTCTTCCATGCTTCCCTCCTATCTCCCTTCCAAGAAACTGCAGAACATGGCCCCAATTTCATTAACCCTCCCCCTGACCTTATCACTGGAGAAGAAGAATACGAGATTGAGGCAATACTCGCCCATTGCAGACCTCGAAACCGAAGACAGTACCTTATCTCTTGGAAAGGCTATGCTTCCTCGGAGAACACCTGGGAACCAGAAGGAAACCTACGGCATGCCGCTGCAGAACTCCAGGACTACAAAAAAAGACATCTGCGTGACTTCCCCTCTTCCCACAGCTAGTAATGGCCTCCGCATCCATCTCCCTCTCCCCCTATGAACTCCTTGCCCTCCTCATTGCCCTCCTTCTTTTCTTTATCTGGAAACTCTGTTGCGAGGAATGGACTCATGATTCAGATGGGGTTCGTTACCCCGACAGAAATGAAAGATCACGCGTGGAAATATTTAGACAGTTATCATTCATCCTCCGGCTGGGAAGGAAACCAAGACGGATGGGAAAACTAACCCCCTATATATACCCTCCTGCCCAGCCGATAACGTACCATCCCCATGTCTTCTCCCTCTCAAGTTAACAGTAGCCTTGCTCATCTCCCCCTCATTGCACTCCCTATCGTAACTATCCGTCTGATCTATGCCGCCGCCCTCGACACCCCCGCCGTTCTCTTTGCCCTCGAACGAATCCCTGCGTTTGCCCAACACCCAACTCTTCCCCCCCTCGTCCATGCCTTTCACGCGTACTCCACCCTCCTCCTCTGACTTCGCCAGGACATTGCCAAACTTCCCGAGGTGGGGAATGCCTTGCAAGAACTTCGAGGGTTCCTCCTCGATGCCTTTGATGCCGCCCGCTTCCGGGACTTACTATCTATACTCCCATACCACCTCCTCGCCCCAATTCTCATCCCCCTCCTCGACGACATCCCCATTGGAATTCATTCAGAATACTTCCACCATCTCGTCGGGACGTCCTCCAACTCCTTTTCCCCATTCGACCACCAACCATCCCCCACCCCATCTGGAAGTTCCTCTCTTTCCTCGGAGGACAAAATGGCCTCGGCTGAAACAACTCTTCAACCTCCTAGCCCCAGAATTGTTGAGATGACCCCAGAAGAAACCACAACAACCCTCCCCCCCTCCTATTCAGATTCCACCCAGGACCACTCCATGCGAAGTTTCCTTTCCACAATCTCCGCATTGGCAGGAGTGTCTACGCATCGCCTCTGACGATCACTCAAGAGTCATACCACAGGACGAACTGGAACTCATTCACAACGCACCATCCGACCCCCTTCTTCCAATGCAAGCAGCTCCAACTGCCATCCAACTATGTGAACCGCTTCCATGGATCCCACCCGTCAACGATGCTTCGTTTGTCATGTACACGACCATGAACGCCCCAACTGCCCCTCCTTCCACTGCGTCAATTGTTGGGCCCTTGCCCCTGGACATCTGGCGACCTCTTGTCACGAATATGCCTGCCCCCACTGTGACATTTACGCACCAGGACACACTCCCCTCAATTGTCCTCATGGCCCTACACCCCCAGCTCATGTTCTCCGCAGGGGTTATTGAAGGTGTTGAGACGGTGCCTCAACGCTATCGAGAGGGTAATATTACAAATGTCATACTCACTCAGGAGGATGAGGAATACTTCCATCAGGAATGCACCTGGTTCCTGGATCCCCGGTCCTTTTAGACGTCTTGGTATATGCCGCCCATTTAATTCTTTCTTGATGACTCATTACGACTGGCTTGCTATACTACCACCGAAACCCCATTTCAGCTCGCTTCATACGGAGTTCCAGATACGACATTCCTTCTTCCATGTTCTGCTTCCTTGTGTTCCATTCCTTCTGCTTTATGAACCACTCCGCAGCCTTATCAACGGACGTCCGTTTCTCCTTTAGGATATCTCTCTTTTGGTCCTCGTAGTCCCCCTCCCCATTCTAGAACATATAAATACCTGACACCCCTGTATCGTAGCTCCCCAGCTAGTTCTATGCAATTCCAGCTTAGTGCCTAGCCATCCACTTCTCTCAACGGTTCGAGTCTAGCGAGACCCCTTTGATAAAGTCTTCGTGCTACTTGGAGTGCATGCTGCTAGGTTCTACGCTACTCAGCGTAACAGGGCCACCAGAACTCCACAGCGACGAGCTGACGGGTTTTGAGGTAGCCAGGATGGCCAGCAGTGGCATGATCATGACATCGCTCAACAATAGAGCGGCGGAGGGCAGGGTCGTCGGGAATGTAGACACGGCCTTTGTAAGTAAGGACGCCGTCCATTTGTTGCTAGTCTGAGAGATAGGAGTGGAAGGCAGAGGGAATGTCCTCATCGATGGCATGGAGAGACTTCAGGACGATGAGGTCAGAGGCAAAGATGGAAGAGATATGTTCCTTGAGGGCAGCATCAATGACGCAGATGAAGAGGGAGTCGGGAAGGAGGGTGGTGCCAGTGTTATCAGCATCGGAAGGAACCAGGTCAGGGCAGTGGGAGAGAGCATCTGGGCCCACAAGGAGGGAACCCGGGACGTGGATCATTTTCAGATCGAAGTTGGCGAGATCTAGGAGCCAACGAGCTTGTGGGCAGTTCAGGTGTTGGGCCTGATGGAAGTACGTCAGGTTCTTGTGGTCAGTGAAGACCTGGACGGGGACAGGGGAGCCTTGGAGATAATGCCACCAGGCTTTGAGAGCATGGATGATGGCAAGGAGTTTGCAATCAAAGATGTCGTAATTGTGTTTGGTGGCATTGAACACTTGGGAGAGATAGGAGCAGGGGTGCCAGTCCCCATTAGAGTCAGTTTGGAGGAGGATGGCGCTGGAGGCAAATGCTGAGGCGTCGGTGGCGATGGCAAAGGGACGAGAGGTATCGGGGAGATGAAGAACAGGTTCAGCAAGGAAAAGCAATTTGAGTTGGTCAAAGGATTCCTGGCAGGAAGTAGTCCATTGCCAGGGTCGATCCTTCTTGGTGAGGTCGATGAGCAGGTGAGCAACAGTGGAGTAATTAGGGATGAAACGCCTGTAGAAGTTGGCAAATCCAAGGAAGGAGTGTACGTCTTTGACACAGGTAGGAGTTGGCCAGGAGGAGATCCCTTTGAGCTTCACTGGATCCATGGCAAACTGGCCAGGTTTGACAATCATTCCAAGGTATTCGACCTCGGAGGCAGCGAAGGTGCATTTCTCGAGTTTTAGGTGAAGGTCGAGCTTCTTCATTCGTTCCAGGACACATTTGGTGTGTTCCATGTGCGTCTGCTCGTCCAGGGAGAAGATGAGAAGGTCATCCATATAAACGACCAGTCATTCTTCAGCAATGAAGTCTTGGAAGGAGTCATTCATGAAACGCTGGAATATGGCAGGGGAATTAGAAAGGCCAAAGAACATGACCATTGGCTCAAAGAGCCTCTTGTGGGTGATAAAGGTGGCCTTTCATTGATGGCCATCTTTGATTCAAACATTGTTATACCCCCATCGAACGTCAAACTTAGTGAAGACCTTGGTGTCTTTCAACTTGTCTACTAGGTCTGAAATCAGGGGAAGGGGGTAGGCGTCACGGACAGTGTGTTAATTGAGGTAACGATAGTCCTGACAAGGTTGGAGTTTGCCATCCTTCTTTTTGACGAAAAAGAAGGGGGAGGCCTGGGGGGAGTTGGAAGGACGAATCTTCTCCGCACGGAGGTTCTCATCGAGGAAGTCCTCGGTGGCTTGTTTTTCTTCGGGGGAGAGCAGGTAGATCTTCCCGATTTTTGAGGCAAAGGATTCATCGAGATTAATCTCATGGTCATATGATCGGGTCGGAGGGAGGTGTTCGGTGGCTTCTTTGGAGAATACTTCAGTGAACTCAGCATATTCCAGAGGGAGAGTAGCCTTGGGTTTGGCCTTCTTGGCTGTGATGGCCAGTTCTGTGGCGGTTGTGAGTTTTTGCACAGCGAGGGGAGACATGAATCGGTTGCTGCAGTGGACGATCTGATTGATGTGGCAGTTGTTGATCAAGTCTGAGAGATAACGTTCCTCGGTTTCATGGTCAAGGTAGTCGAACAGGCAGGCATGGGTGACACTGTTGACATTGACATGGTTCGGGGGGCACACAGAGACGTATCGACAGAGGATGGAGTCATGCCTTTTTATGTCGGCGGAGTGAGAGACATAGAGTTCCTTCAACTGGTCAGAGGATTCGGGAATAGAGAGTGTTCAGGTGGTCCAGTCGATGGATGGGTTGGCGTAACGGAGCCAGGGGAGGCCGAGAATAACGTTCTCGCTTCCGCAGTTCATGATGTGGAAGGTTACTTTGTGGGCGAGTCCTTCAATGTGGACGAAGAGGGAGGTAGTGAAGTGAATCATTCCTCCTTGGTTCTTGGTTTGGTCTACATTGTGTACCTGGATGGGGTTTTCCAGGCGTTCCTTGGGGAGCTTGTGTTTTGTGACAAAGTCCCAGTTGATGCAGGAGATGTCTGCACCACTATTGATGAGGGCGCGGGTGTCGACGACTTTCATAGTGTGTGAGGGTTCAATAATCTGAATGGGGATTTGCATAGATTTCGAACAGGAGGATACAAGTACAGGGGCACACTTTAGTCTAGTCTTCGGGGAGTCTGGCATTGACTCAGGTCCCCAGTTTAAAAACCCTGGTGGGAAAGGGAAAAGGAGATGCGAGTGACTTTTTCCTCGTCATCTTCATCGTCTTCCACTTCTTCCAGCTTTGGGATAGTCTCCTTTTTGGCCTTCTGGACCTTAGCCTTAGGAGTCGTGGTCGTTGGGGGTCCTTGGCAGTTGAAGGACGTATGTCCCTTTCTTCTGCAGCGGAAGCAGAGGCTGTTTTCAATGCAATGTTTCCTCTCTTCCGGAGTGAGCTTGGCAACGTGGGTGGTGTCTACGTCCATGGCATCGGGGTCTCGTTCTTTCTTTGGTGCAGGGTTAGAGAAATTCTGGTAGGCAGGTCATCCTCCTCCTCGCCTCATCCTTAGGATCTGCTGTCCTCATTCATACTGGGTCTGGAAGGCTTGCGCCTTTTCCATCCATTCCTTGATGGTGGTGAGGTTCTTCTCCATGCTGGTGATTTTCAGCAGGAGGGTTTCAGGGAGTCCGAGGGAGTAGTAGCTACAGAGGACATTATCGTCCTTGAGCTCGGCAAGGGAGGTGTAGTTGAGGAAGGAGGCATTGTATTCCTGGAGCGATGGGGAATAGTCTTTGGTTTTCTGGTCGTATTGCATGTGGGTGGAGGAAAGCCAATGGATGGCATGCAGATTTGGTTGTCTTTTCGGAAGTGCTTTTCGACAGCGGTGATAAAGTCCTCGTACTTGCCAAGGTTGAATTTCCCCTTCTTGTTGGGGTCTCTGTGTGTCTGGAAAAAGGTTCACACCCATACTTTGGCGGATCCTTCGGTCATGAAGGAGAGGGCGAAAGCGACCTGCTTATGGTTGTTGTAGTATGTGGTTTCATTGGTCAAGAGGTATGCTTCGACGGCAAAGAGCCAGTTGTCAAACATCGAGGTGGAGCCATCGAAGGTTGGGGGTTTGTTGAGCCGAAGCTCTGAGGGTTTCGTGGTGAACATCTGTGGGTTTCTAGGGAATTGAGGGGGAAGTGGCAGTATGGGAGGTACGTTGCCAAAGATTCATCTGGATTTGGCAACTGGGGTAGGCGAAGGTGGCGTGGGAGCTCTGGGGATATTCAACACAACTGAGAGTTGGTTGATGAGTTTGTCAGGGGAGAAATCCGAATCGAGGTTCTCGTCAGAATCGGAGGGAGAGGTGGAGTCCTCTTCGTATGGTTCAGAGTGTTCCGATGGCTCAGAGGGTTCGCAGGTGGTGGTCCAAAGAGACCCGTGGGGGTGGTTGATGAGATCAATGGTGGCAATCTACAACGATGGTAGTTGTGACAAGAGAGCTTAGACCTTTTGTTACGCTAGGTCCAGGTAGGGCCAGGTGTAGCCTCGATAAGGCAAGGCCGTCATGGAGTGGTACATCTGAAGGGGCCTCCTTAGCAGATGGTCAAAGGTTTGGCCTTGCAGCACAATCAAGGGGATGTCCGAAGGGGCTTCCTTTGTGGATGACTATGGTTCGAGGGAGTGTCCACTCAGAAGTAGGATGGAGACTTAGAGGCTTGAGGAGAGTGACAAGCTGATGTATTCGAGGTAGTACTCGAGGAGGTCTAAGCTAAAGAGAATACAACGGCGAGTGATGGTTTATATAAGTAAAAGAAAAGATATGACTAAGCGGATGAGTCAGAAGAAATCTGAATGAGTCATCCACAGCAGAGGACGTGTCAGCGTATTGGTAATACAATGCAAGGTCGTGGAATGTGTTGGAATGTTCCATTGGTTCCAAAGAAGATGAACTTAAGGAAAGAACAAGAGTCGAGTTATCGGGTTGTGCCGACGAAGTGAAACAGAGTTGCAGGAAATGAAGCGGAGTTGCAGGAAATGAAGTGGAGTTGCAGGAAATGAAGCGGAGTTGCAGGAAATGAAGCGGAGAGAGAAAAGAAAAGAGTAATCATAACAGTGCCTATGTACCATATTCCCTAGCTAGTTCTATGCAATCATACATCAATTCTAGCTTCCACACTTCACTATGTGAGACCCAGCCTCAGGCCGACATTCTTCATGCCTGCAATACCACTCTTCAAGTCATTGTTTCACTTGGATGGAATGCTACAGTTAGTTTCAATGCTCAGTGTTACACTAAGTTTACACTTCTATGTCTTTTACCTTCCTCGATATAGAAGAATGGGAAGACATGCCACCTATGAAGATTTCAGTATGTTAACTAGTTGCCTGTTATTCATATGAACCAGAAACATGAAACTAGGTGGATTTATACAAATTTTCTTTGGAGAATGCCTTTGGTGATATCCAGCATGTATATGATCAAGGTGGCCTTCACATCGTCTGATAGAAAATTGTATAATATAAGACATTAGGAATTGCTTCTCAGCCTATCCATAGCATATACATTGTTTCTAAGCAAACCAGATGACTTTGGGCATGTATGCAATAATGTATACTATACTATGTAACCTCTTGCATTTACAAAAACTCTGGGAAATGTGAAATGTTCAAGTAGATGATGTCATCACTGCCTTCGCTCACAGGATAAACTAGTTGGACTCCAAGTTCTGCAGAGTCGATGAAGATGATCAAGATCATGTGGAGGAATGGCATCCTTGTTGTATGCTATCTCAATACCCTCACTATCACAATCCTCATTAAGGACCATGGCCAGCAGAGCCTGGTTTTTACTCAACAATGTGGAAAACAAGGAGGACAAGGAATGACATGACTCAGATGAGATCATGGCTGACAAGGCAGAGCCCATGTTGGACATGACAAACATGGACATTCCACAAGACATCCACAGACATGCACCTGCATTTCAACTTCTTCTTTATGTGGTAAGCTCACAGATTTACAACAAGATCTTTTATTATATTTGTGATATTGCAAATTTTTATGAAGTACAATTGGGCCTCATTACCTCTAACCTGTTCCTGGAAAATAACACTGGGAAAACTCTCCATCACTGTCATAAAGACCTTTCTCACATATACTATGCTGAGAAAATCTCTGCCAAGGATCAAACTCAAAGCATGCAGTTCAAAAATACATATTGCCAGGATGTGCAGCTTCTCCTATTACTGATATAACATGGAGAGTATATATGTTTTCTAATGATTACTTGCTATATTAATGCTATTAGTTGCTGCAACCAAACAGCATCATTTAACAAGAGATTATGTCATCATTGGGACATACCTGGTCATATCCAACAGTACTGAAAAGAAACGTGGATTCTACTGTTCTTATTATAGAGACTAGAACCAACTTTGTGAATATTTGTGACATTGAGTTGTTCTGAATCTATTTCATAGTGGAACATATCTATGAATATGTCTGTTGAATTACCTCTGGCAAAAGCATGAACCCATATCAAAAGTGGGCTATTCTATTGACCTATTTAAACTGGAGATAATTGATATGCTCGAGCATGTGCTAAACTATGCACACATACATGATGGACAATCTTGCATCTCAAATGTGTTCGTGCCACAAGAATTCACTGTCATCTGGACTAGTCAACATATGACAGGAGCAGTGGCTGTTGTACACAATCATACAGATACCATTTACAGCATCACAATACTCACAGGAGCTTACTTATGGAAGCCTATATTTTCTGTGAATCATGTGTTTTATTCATAACTTTTCATATGCCATTAAAATGGTACACTATCATTCATGGAATTGGCCATTTTATGTAACTTGACATCATGTTGAGTTGCAGGTTCTTGTGTTCTAGCATCCATCAGATAATATCTTGTTTTCATTGTTTTATGGTCAATGATATTTGCACTCTTGTCAAAATGTGAGTACTTCAAGAAATCACACCAATAATTTAGAAAGGAGGTGTTGCTGCACTAGCTGCTCTGTCTCGGAAAAGGCATTGCTTTGCTGGTTCAAGTTGACATAACCGCCACTTGAGTCAGATCTACTCACAGTGCTCATGGAAGCTGTGGTTAAACTAATTCAAGGCATGATGGACTTTAAACACTAGTATCCATCAACTATACATAAGTTTGACAAAATTCTCTAAGGATCTGATCACATGTTGTAAGGCATCAAAGCCATGATGAAGAATCCAATTCATGCAAGATGGACAATTTAAGCATGCTATCCAAGCAGCTGTTTACAAAGTGAGGGGATTTTTAACCCATCATGATACTGGTTATTCTGAGAAAAACCTCAATATTACTATCTGTGATATCAGTTCTTAGCACAGACCCTAGACTGCGAGTTCCCCAGGTGTTGATACTTCCACCCTAAGTTAACTCATGTCATCTAATTGGAATTGCAAGGCTTGAATCTGTTACAGTCGCCAACGATGAACTTGAATACTTCTGACAGGAACGTAATCAGTTTGTGGGAACCAGACTCAGAAACGACTAAACTACCGAACCGGCTGTTCTTACTCCTCATTGTACGATTCTTGTTCTCTGACTCGACGTGACTCATTTGTTGTACTACTACCGAACTCCACTTCCTCTGTTCTGTGTGGAGTTCCGGACATGCCATTCCACTTCCCTGATCCCATCCCTTTTTCGTCGTTTCCCTTCTTCCGCATCTCTCCAATGGACGTCCGCCTCTCCTCTAGGATACCCCTCTTTTTGTCCTCATAGTTTCCACCTCCACTTCAGACGTATAAATACCCGACGCCCATGTATTCGTAGCCCTAAGCTAGTTCT
Organism: Strobilomyces dryophilus; assembly: GCA_038089955.1. NCBI lineage: Eukaryota > Fungi > Basidiomycota > Agaricomycetes > Boletales > Boletaceae > Strobilomyces > Strobilomyces dryophilus. The sequence goes on along the minus strand of JBBPLT010000281.1, from coordinate 11,517 downwards.
ACGCAATTCATGCCTAGTTCCTAGTGACCACTTGTCTTGACGTCTTCGAGCCTCGTGAGACCCTCTTCCTCTATAAGTCGTTGTTCGACTTCGATAGAACGCTGCTAGGTTCTACGCTACTCAGCATAACAAAAGAACTAGCTTTTACCTTCCTCCCCTCCACGTTGGAGAAGGGAGAAGCCCAAACAACAACACACCTTCCTGATACAAGGCCACCGACTCGGACAGTGACGAGCAGCAACCCTCTGCCCTAGTCTCTCTCCTAGGAGAACTACCAGCAGAAAGTTCCCCCTGTCGAATTGCAGGATCCTCTCATACCCCTGTAAATCCATTTGCCATCTCTAGATCCCATATCCAGACCACTCATCTATCCGTCACTCTAGAACTATCTCGCAATCTGCCATCGCCAGAACCACAAGAGAGGGGATTGCTCACTGAAGGACCAGTCCCTCCATCACCTCTTCACATTGAAAGCTCACAGGAACCACGATATTCCGCTGCACCAGGAAACCTCCTTACCACACCTCTTGACATGGATGCCGAGGCTCGCGCCCAAAGGAAGTTAAAGCAGGATGCCCCAATGGGTTTTCCGGGGATCCCCAAGATGCCAAATGGTGGTGTAACGCTATGAAGGCCTATTTCACCATCAACGACCAAGTACACTCCCCAGAACAGCAGAGGCTAATCTTCCTCAACATGATGAACAAGGGAAGAGGGAGGTTTTTTGCAGAACCACGCATCGAACTACTCCTTGACCCGCTCATCAAAGGAGAAAACAAACCCACCCTAGGTGAAATCATGAAGGACTTCCTCACGACCTTTACCCCTCACGACGAAAACGCCGCAGCCAGAGGAAAACTTTCTCGCCTCTCACAGAATCTCCGAGATAAAGAGAACAGCTTTTCCGACTACATCACCAAATTCTTGCTCTATGCAGCAAAATCTAAAATCACAGACCCCGTGACCCTTATCGACTGGTTCAACGAAGGACTGGATCCGGAGATCACTGGAATGATTATCTCTATGGAGAAACCCCCAACCACCCTCGAAAAATGGGTTGAGAAAGCCAGCCAATTCCATGCCCAGAAAACCTGGCTGGAATAGTACCGAAAAGGAAGAACAGTCGGACACCTCCTCCCTCGAGAAACTGCTCCTCACTGACGAGATCCAAATGCCATGGACGTCAACACAGTATGTCTTTCCCCAGTCGAACGTGCTCGACATCTTCACGATAAGCTCTGTTTCATTTGCCACAAAAAGGGATGTTCCACTCATAACCATCCCAAGGAAAAAAGAAAAGAGAAAGCTTGAACCAACAACCCAAAGACCACCGGCTATGTTTGCGCTCTCCCTACCTCACAAAGTGAGGTCGACAAAGATGTTGCAACCACTGGGAAGAAGAATGGAATCTCTCCCCAAGATGTACTTAAAGTCCTCAAAACCTGCTATGAGGACGACGAAAGGAACTCTGGAAAAGAGAGGGAACAGGACGAAGAAGAAATAGAACCGGAAGAGGTCTGGGCCACTGCCTTCTCGACCAATGAGGATTTTTAAAGGGGAGATGTGCCTTGACGTCACAACTCCCTAAAGTAACTCTTGCTCCCATACTAGTATCTGATACAAAGGCCCAATCAATGCGAATCCCCATTTCATTTTATGCCTTTGCTGGAGCAAAAATTGTCGACACCAATGCCCTTATCGACTGTGGGGCATCTGGAAATTTCATTGACCAAGCCCTCGTCGAAAAATATCATCTCAAAAAAGAGCGAATCGCTAAACCACTGAAAGCTCAAAATGTGGACGGAACCGCCAACCAAGGAGGGGTGGTCTGCCATAAAGTACGGGTAACTCTCCAAATAGGAAACGTTGAAGAAGAGCAAGAGTTAATGGTTCTCAACATTGGAAAAGAAAATCTCATCTTAGGACTTCCCTGGTTACGACAAAGCAATCCTTCCATAGACTGGACAAAGGGGATGGTTACCCTACTGGATCAACCCCAGACTCAATGACATGACAACCCAGCTGCCGTAAAACAACAATACCTCCTCCGATTTCTGGATGCTTCCCCATCAACAACCATTGAATGATGCTGGCTTCAATGACTTCATCTCTCCCCAATAGAAAAAGCCCACCTATACGTATGGAAAACCACCATCTCCACAGAACTGGCAATAAATGATAAAAGAAAAGAGGAACAAAAATTTCCCCAACAGTATCAAGAATATGCCGGAGTCTTCGGGGAACCAAAACCCAAAGAACTACCCCCACATCGATCCTTTGATCACGCTATCGACCTTGATGCATACTTCACCCCAAAAGTCACGAAAGTTTACCTGTTGAACCCCAGAGAACGAGAAGCTTGTAAGGCTTTTGTGGAAAAGCACCTGAAAAGTGGGAAAATTGTCCCGTCCAAATCCCCGCAAGCATCCCCATTTTTCTTCATATCAAAGAAAGATGGTGGCCTTCGCCCTTGTCAGGATTATCGCCATCTCAACACTCATACTGTAAAAAATGCCTACCCCCTCCCGTTAATCTCCAACCTCGTCGATAAACTAAAAGGGTCAAAACTCTTTACTAAGTTCGACGTATGATGGGGATATAATAACGTCCGAATCAAACCTACAGACCAATGGAAAGCCACGTTCATCACCCCGGATGGGTTATACGAACCAACTGTCATGTTCTTCAGAATGTGTAACTCGCCGTCCACCTTCCAAGCCTTCATGAACTACATTTTCAAGGACTATATCACGGAAGGATGGCTCATCATCTACATGGTCGACCTTCTCGTCCACTCGGCCGACGACCTTTCCCTTCATCAAGAACGCGTATGCAAAGTTCTCAAACAACTGGAAGAACATGGCCTCTTCTTGAAACTCTCAAAATGCCAGTTCGAACAACGAAAAGTCGAGTTCCTCAGAGATTGGAAATCCAAATGTCACACTCACTCAGGAAGACGAGGAATACTTCCGTCGGGAATGTGCTCGGTTCTTGGATCCACGGTCCTTTTAGACGCCTTGACACCTCAGTATATGCCGTCCATTTATTTCTTCCATGATAACTCGTTCTGACTCATTCGCTGTACAACTACCAAAACCCCGTTTCACCTCGTTCCACACGGAGTTCCGGATCCATCATTCCTTCTCCCATGATCCGTTTCCTTTTTGTTCCTTCTGCTTCCACTCCATGAACCACTCCGTGACCTTATCAATGGACATCCACTTCTCCTCTAGAATATCTCTCTTTTGGTCCTCGTAATTCCCAACCCCATTCTAGTACAATCTCACGAGAGGACGGCCCCATCCTTTCTTTCCCTCCCGTCCCCGACACCTCATTCCTTGACGATGAACCCATGGAAACCTCCAACTCCTCCACTCCCGCCCCGCCTCGCCTGGCGCGTAGCTTACCCAAGATACCCAGGAAGGACGTCTAGAAACCCTCTGCCCTTCCATGCGGAACACCGCAGCAAGGCTGCGCCAGACTCTTTTCTTCTTGTACTTCTACTGACTGTCTCCATCGCTTCCACACGGAGTTCCAGACTTGCCGTTCCATTTCCCATGATCCACTTCCTTTGATCCTTTTGTCTCCTTTTGGCCATGGACACCCGCACCCCATCTAGTAGAACCCTCAACCCTGATGGTTCCCACCCCTTGTCTCACCAGTATATAAGTCGGGTACTTTCTCCCATGTCCCCTAGCTAGTTCTACGCCTATCCAGCCTAGTAATCTAGTCCACTTCTCCACGCATCCATCGCGTGAGACCGTTCGATCCAGCCGACGCTATCGAACCCTTGACCATAGCCTTCGTTATAAGATTTCGCTCTACTTCGAGTGAGCGCTGCTAGGTTACTACACAACCAGCATAACATCTAGAACGTATAAATACCCGACGCCCATGTATCGTAGCTCCCCAGCTAGTTCTACGCAATTCCAGCTTAGTGCTTAGCCATCCACTTCTCTTGACGGTTTAAGCCTAGCGAGACCCCTCCCACAAGTCTTCGTGCTACTTGGAGTGCACGCTGCTAAGTTCTACGCTACTCAGCGTAACAAAAGAACTAGCTGTTCCATCCTCCCCTCCTTCCTAGGAGTAGGGAGAGACTTATACAGTCAAGATTCCATCGTGCTATCGAGCCAACTCCTCTGACGACGAGCCACAACCTTCCAGACTCTTCGACCTCCCTGCCAACCCATCCTCTGCTGTCGTGTCAGCGTCTACACCAACCAACCCTATGCCCACCTACAGAATTGCTGGAACTTCCCGACCTCCTGTATCCCCCTTCCCTCCTCCTCGTCGCACCATCGTCAGAACCACCCGTCTTGGCACCCCAGAACCTTTGCGGGAAGAACCTTCGCCGCCCAGTGAGAGGAAGTTGCTCGAAGAAGGACCAACTTCTCTATCCCTCACCACCGAACCTCTAGCAGAACCCCTAGACCCTGGACTGTTGTCCTCAGTACAACCTAAATCCGAGATGGACACCAAACAAACCCATGCTCGAGAAATGAAAGCTGGCCTCCCAGAAGGATTCTCTGGAGACCCGCAAGATGCTAAATGGTGGAGCAACGCGATGAAGCCTACTTCACCATCAATGAGAATGTTTACTCCCCTGAACAACAGCGACTCATCTTCCTTAATATGATGAATAAAGGAAGAGGACGGTTCTTCGCTGAACCACTTTTAGAAACGTTGCTTGATTCTCTTGTCGAGGATAAGAACAAACCTTCGCTCAGGGAAATCATCCAGGAATTCCTCACCATGTTTACCCCTCACGATGAACACGCCGCCGCTCGCAGCAAACTCGCTTGCTTGTTGCAAAATCTACGTGATAAAGAAAATGGATTTTCGGACTACGTCACAAAGTTCCAGCTTTACGCAGCCAAGTCCAAAATCACTGACCCCATTACCCTTATTGACAGATTCAACGAAGGGCTCAACCCCGAACTCACTGGGATGATCATCTCCATGGAACATCCACCCACGACACTCACTAACTGGATCCAGAAAGCCAGTCAATTCCACACACAGAAGTCCTGCCTGGAATGGTACTGAAAGGGAAGGACCGTCGGGCACCTCCTCCCATGAGACTCTGGACAGAAATCTAGAGACCCCAACGCTATGGACATCGATGCCGTCAGACTCACCCCTGTTGAACGTGCATGCCACATCCGGGACAACCTTTGTTTCATCTGCCACAAAAAAGGTTGCTCCACTAGAAACCATCCTCGCCAAGGAAAGAGGAAGGACAACGAACAAAGGGATACCCCCCCTAGGACCCCCTCTACTCACGTTCACGCTGCCAAAGTCAAACAGATGGAAGTTGAGAAGTACGTCTCTACCATCAGAAAAAAGAAAGGGATCTCCTCTCAGGATGTTCTGAAAGTCTTAAAGGCATGCTACAAAGATGACGAAGCTGCCTCTGCCAAAGAAGAAACCCCTCCGGATGACGAAGAAACAATGGAAGTCAGAGCTACTCCGCTAATGAAGGTTTTTAAAGGGGAGACGTGAGTCGACGTCACAACTCCACAAAGCTATGATCACTCCTATATTAGTATCTGATCCGAAAGCCCATTCCATGAGAATCCCAGTTTCATTTTATGCTTTCGCTGGAGCAAAAATCGTCGACACAAACACCCTCATTGATTGCAGAGCCTCTGGAAATTTTATCGACCGAGCCTTAGTCGAAAAACACCACCTACAGAAAAAACGCCTAGATAAACCCCTAAAAGCGCAAAATGTGGATGGAACAGAAAATCAAGGAGGAGTCATCCGCCATAAAGTCCATATAACCCTTCGAATCGGAAATGTCGAAGAACGACAAGAATTTATGGTTCTAAATTGTGGAAAAGAGAACATGATTCTAGGACTCCCCTGGCTTCGCCATAGCAACCCACTCATCGACTGGACAGCAGGAACCATCACCCTCCCTAATAAACCCACCAGTATCCGACATGACGATCCGGATGTCATTAAACAACAATATCTCCTTCACTTCCTCGATGCAGCACCATCTACAGACATCAAACGATGTTGGCTGTACCGTCTCCAACTCTCCCCCATGGAACGAGCACGTTTGCTCATTCGGAAAACTACTATTTCCACTGAACTTGCCATGGCAGCAGGAAAAGACTCCGTCTCTCTCCTGGAACAATACAAAGACTTTGCTAAAGTCTTTGGCGAACCGAAACAAGGAGAATTACCACCCCACCGATCTTTCGATCACACCATCAACCTCGATAAAGATTTCATACCGAAGGTGGCCAAGGTCTATCCGCTCAACCCGCGAGAACAGGATGCTTGTAAAGCGTTCATCGATGAACACCTCAAGAGTGGAAAAATCGTTCCCTCTAAATCCCCGCAGGCCTCCCCCTTCTTCTTCATACCAAAGAAAGATGGAGGACTTCGCCCCTGCTAGGATTATCGGCACCTTAACACCCATACCATGAAAAACGCCTATCCCCTCCCCTTGATCTCCAAACTTGTGGACAAACTCAGGGGATCGAAACTGTTTACCAAATTTGACGTCCGATGGGGGTACAATAACGTCTGGATCAAACCAACGGACCAATGGAAGGCTGCGTTTATCACCCCTGACGGTCTTTATGAACCAACGGTTATGTTCTTTGGAATGTGCAACTCCCCATCCACGTTCCAAGCATTCATGAACCATATCTTTAAGGACTACATCGCCGAAGGACGGCTCATTATCTATATGGACGATCTTCTCATTCATTCTGCCGACGATCCCGCCCTTCATCGCGAACGCGTACGAAAAGTTCTCCAACGATTAGAGGAACATGGATTGTTCCTCAAACTCTCCAAATGCCAATTCAAACAACGCCAAGTTGAATTCCTAGGAATGGTCGTCTCCGCCGATACGATCTCTATGGATCCCACTAAGTTAAAACCCATCGAAGAATGGCAACCCCCTACCTCTGTCAAGGCTGTTTGCTCCTTCGTTGGCTTTTGTAACTTCTACCGCCGATTCATCCCAGATTTCTCTCGCATCACTCACCCGCTTCATGAGCTTACACATAAAGGAAAGACCTGGGCTTGGATCCCAAATTGTGAGCATGCCTTCCGCACCCTTCAGAGGGCCTTTCTCTCCCGACCAGTCCTCGCTATGCCAGATATCACAAAACCCTTTTCGATCATGACCAACGCCTCCCTCACTGCTGCTGGTGGAATCCTCATGCAATCATATGAAAATGGAAATCTTCATCCTTGCGCTTACTTTTCCGAGACTTTTGCCCTGGCTGAACGAAACTACGACATTTATGACCGAGAGCTCCTTGCTGTCATAAAAGCCCTCGAACAGTGGAGACATTATCTCCAGGGCACCCCTCATCGGACAACCATCTTCACCGACCATAAAAATCTGATGTATTTCAAGCAGCCACATAAACTCAACCGACGGCAGGCCCGCTGGGCCATGTTCCTCGAAGATTTTGACCTCCTCTTCATTCACGTTCCCGGCTCTCAGCTTGCCCCTGCAGACGCTCTCTCTCGCAAAGATTCTATTGATATCACCGATGATAACACTGAGGTTACTCTCCTTCCTGACTCCCTTTTCGCCCACGCACTCAACCTCTGTGTCCAGCAACGCATTGTGGAGAACACCACTCTTGACCCCACCGCCCTTCGTCTCGTCAAAGAACTCCAATCTGGTTTTCTCCCCCTCCTGTGCTCCACCCTCCATGACTGGTACACCTTGTTACAAAAACCTTGATGCCGCTGGCCTCGCGGATCTATTCTTTCACCACATCTTCCCTCGGGTCGGCCTCCATGACCGCCTCATCTCTGACAGAGGACCACAATTCACCTCCGCCTTTGCTCACGAACTCGCCCGCCTTCTCAACTACGACGTCGCCCTCTCTTCGGCTTATTACCCCCAAACTGATGGAGAAACGGAACGAGCCAATCAGGAACTCGAAACTTATCTCCGAATCTTCTACGAAGGACACCTGGAACGATGGTCCTCCCTTCTCCCGATGGCGGAATTTCATCATAATTCCTCCGTCCACTCTTCCACTCAAAAGACCCCATTCTCCCTAATCCTCGGATATGAACCTCGGGCTTACCCTCTGATAGGAAAAACCTTCCTCCCCGCCTTAGAAACCCGCCTCTCGGAACTTGACTCAGCCCGATCAGAAGCGTTGGCCGCCCATAAACGCTCCCAACAGATAATGAAGAAACGGATCTTTCCACGACTCCCAAGATGGAAAGTCAGAGATAAGGTATGGCTGGACAATAGGAATCTCTGCATCAACTACGCTTCTAGAAAACTAGCCCCTCGAAGGGAAGGACCATTTGAAATCATTCAGGTACTATCTCCTGTGGCGTTCCGATTGAAACTCCCTCCAGGATGGAAAATCCACAATGTCTTCCACACCTCCCTTCTATCCCCCTTCCGAGAAACTGCGGAACACGGCCCTAATTTCATTAACCCTCCTCCTGACCTTATCGCCGGAGAAGAAGAATACAAGATTGAGGCGATACTTGCTCATCGCAGATCTCGAAATCAAAGGCAGTACCTTATCTCCTGGAAAGGCTATGCCCCCTTGGAGAACACCTGGGAACCGGAAGGAAACCTATGGCATGCCGCTGCGGAACTCCAGGACTACAAAAGGAGACATCCACACAACTTCCCCTCATTCCGCAGCTAGCAATGGCCTCTGCATCCATCTCCCTCTCCCCCTATGAACTCCTCGCCCTCATCATTGCCCTCCTCCTTTTCTTTATCTGGAAACTCTGTCGCGAGGAACGTGCCCATCTATTCATGTTCCGTTGGAACGGACTCATGATATAGATGGGGTTCATTACCCCGACGGAAATGAGAGACCACGCATGGAAATACTTAGACAGTTACCATTCGTCCTCCGGCTGGGAAGGAAACCAAGACGGATGGGGAAACTAATCCCCTATATAAACCCTCCTTCCCCAGCTGCTAAATGTACCCTCCATGTCTTCTCCCTCTCAAGTCAATGGTAGTCTTACTCATCTCCCCCTCGTAGCTCTCCCTATTGTAACTATCCGTCTGATCTATGCTGCTGCCCTTGACACCTCCGCCATTCTGTTCGCCCTTGAATGAAACCCCATGTTCACCCAACACCCGGTTCACCCCCCACTTGTCCATGCCTTCCACGCGTACTCCACCCTCCTCCTTCGACTACGTCCAGACATTGTCCAATGCCCTGAGGTGGGAAACACCTTACAAGAACTTAGAGGCTTTCTCCTCGATGCCTTCGACACAGCCCGTTTTCGAGACTTCCTGTCCGTTCTCCCGTACCACCTCCTCGCCCCCATCCTCATCCCACTCCTCGACGATGTCCCCATCGGCATTTGCTCAGAATATTTCCACCACCTCACTGAGACGACCACCAACTCCTTTTCCCCATTCGGTCGCCCACAATCCCCCACACCGTCCGGAAGTCCCTCTCTTTCCACGGAAGACGAGATGGCCTCAGCTCAAACAACTCTTTACTTTCCTAGCCCCGGAAATGCTGAGACGACCCCGGAAGAAGCCACGACATCCCTTCCCCCCCTCCTATTTGGATTCCACCCAGGACCACTCCATATGACGTTTCCTTTCCACAATCTCCGTATTGGCAGGAACGTCTACGCATCGCCTCCGAAGATCACTCGAGAATCGTGCCACAGGACGAACTGGAACTCATTCGCAACGCACCCCCCGATCCCCTTCTTCCAATGCAAGCAGCTCCAACCGCTGTCCAACTACGCGAGTCACTTCCATGGATCCCACCCGTCGACGATGCTTCGTTTGTCATGCGCGCGACCATGAACGTCCCAATTGCCCCCTTTTCCACTGTGTCAAATGCAGAGCCCTTGCCCCCGGACATCTGGCGACCTCTTGTCACGAGTACGCCTGTCCCCACTGTGACATTTATGCACCAGGACATACTCCCTTCGATTGTCCTCACCGCCCCACACCCCCTGCTCATGTTCTCCGCAGGGGTTATTGAAGGTGTTGAGACGGTGCCTCAATGCTATCGAGAGGGTAATGTTACAAACGTCACACTCACTCAGGAAGATGAGGAATACTTCCGTTGGGAATGTGCTCGGTTCTTGGATTCACGGTCCTTTTAGACGCCTCGATGCCTCAGTACATGCCGTCCATTTATTTCTTCCGCGATAACTCGTTCTGACTCATTCGCTGTACAACTACCGAAACCCCGTTTCACCTCGTTCCACATGGAGTTCCAGATCCATCATTCCTTCTCCCATGATCCATTTTCTTTTTGTTCCTTCTGCTTCCACTCCATGAACCACTCCGTGATCTTATCAACGGACATCCGCTTCTCCTCTAGGATATCTCTCTTTTGGTCCCCATAATTCCCAACCCCATTCTAGAACGTATAAATACCCGACGCCCATGTATCGTAGCTCCCCAGCTAGTTCTACGCAATTCCAGCTTAGTGCCTAGCCATCTGCTTCTCTCGACGGTTCGAGCCTAGCGAGACCCCTCCCACAAGTCTTCGTGCTACTTGGAGTGCACGCTGCTAAGTTCTACACTACTTAGCATAACATCATGCACTACCAGTACCCAGCAAGTTGCATGACATGACTGTCACCCCAAGGCATGTGGTACCCTGGGCAATGCCATTCGCAACTCTTCATTTTGGACGACACTGACGCACCTGGCATACTTTCAGGAGGCAGAGTGTCACTCCATATTTATATCAGGCTGATCATTCTGGGCTGCAGCCCCATGTCTATTGCCAGTCCTCGATTTCTGCCGGACACACACACCTGCCACAGTTTCAGTGCACTGTGTGGGGTGCTACCTTTACATCACGCCGATGCTACTGATAATATCTTGTGCCAGTGTCCATCTTGAACCGGACAGAAGTGCCTTGTTAAGTTTTGGCACACAGTGTGTTGTGCTACCCTACTGTGGGCGCGATACTTGTGGGCCGCCGGACCTAGCCCGATAATGTATCTTTCTAGTGTGTATTTAACTTCTGAACGACATACCTTGGCAATTTTCATACAATTGACGACTCTTGCCCAGCTTCGGCGTGCTACATGTTGCGCCACATTACTACTGGTGCAATACTTGTGGGCCGCTGGACCTAGCCCAATAATGTGTTTTTCTAGTGTGCATTTAACATCTGAACGACGCACCTTGGCAAATTTCGTAAGACTGACGAATCTTGCCAAGCTTTGGTGTGCTGCATGTCGCGCCACATTACTATTGGCATGATACTTGTGGGCCGCTGGACCTAGCCCAATAATATATTTTACTTGTGTTCCTTTGATGTCAGAGGAATGCACCTTATCCTGATCTGGCATCGTGGGTGTTGTGCCACGTTACCATCGCCCCGATGCTTGTGACCTGAGTGAGGAACTTGTTACGCTTGGTCCAGGTAGGGCCGAGCGTAGCCTCGAACGGCAAGGTCGGTCAAGGGCAAGGGCAAGGGTTTGACCTAGGGGGTGTCCTCTAGGGTCAAGGGTTCGTGCTCCAAGGGGGCTTCCTCAAGGAGGGTTCAAGGGTTCGTACTC